>ML787035.1:405627-419454 GCA_009831015.1 Picea engelmannii
GGAGGTGCCAAAAGAAAATTTTAGTCTAGGTAGGATTTCGGGGGTAGGCATCCAAATAACCCCTCGTTATCTGGTTCTCACATTTTCAAACATAGAAGTTGACAAATAGGGAACTTCAAATCCTCCAAGTCCAGTGTTCCAATTACCATAAGGCAGGGAGATACCCGTGAAGGGTAGAAGGCTGAGGTCCGGTTGTTCTGTGCATCCCCCGTTGAGGCACCCACCTCTTGGACGGGATCCATCCCGTGACCCATTTCTTAGGCCGTAAATCTAAATGTCGCACTTGGACCGATGTACCTAGTGACCAACTTTAGGACATCTACCCAGGTGGTGATTGTGGGCTGCAATCACACCTTGATTGGATTTTGTGTGGCTATTGGGAAGTATCGCCAGCTCTTTTGGGATATTGCCCCCTCTACACCTCATTATAACCATTTATTTCATCCTTCACTAGTGTCTCTTCTGGTGACTTCAGACCCCACTGTTGAGAGCTATTGGAAGGTCCAGTGTTATTTGAGAGGAAGGATGTTACGTCTTCTAGGACACAAACATTTGCTTTATTTTGATTCCCCCACGCGGACAAAACCCTCTTACCCACATATATGCTTCTTTCTCATTTATGTATGATGCACATCTGATTACAGTTTGACTTTGATAGATATATTGTGTAGACAATCACAGCAAAGGCTCTTGTTTCTATATTTCTCTCACCACTTTTGCACACATTGCACAGGACTAGTCTGCCATCATAGGGGAACCACAGAACCCCCGTCATTCACGACGCTTACTCAACCTTCCTCCTATTTTAGGAGGAGTATCTGGTCGTACCCGCTCATCGGTACCTCCTTCACACACTCCTGTGAGTGCCACTATATTAGGATCAACTTTGCTTGGTTCTACCTTACTTGGGTCCAATTCCCAAGGTCATACTTTCACTCGCCCTCCTTTGCACGGAAGCGGGGGACCCACTTCCTCTCAAGGAGGGAGCACCAACCCACCTAGTCCCCATCAAGGGTCAAGTTCACAACACACCATGGCTGGAGATAACCCTCCACCCCCACTACAGATGCCATACTTGGCCTCTCTCAACATTCCGGATCTCACCAAGCTCACTAATGATCCTATATTGCATGACACCACATGGCCTGCAATGCCAACCAAACTTCCTTCAGACATACCCAAGTTTGAAGGAAAGGCAGGGGATGACCCTGCCAACCATGTCATGACCTTTCATCTATGGTGTTCTTCCAATAGCATTATGGATGATTCCGTCAAACTGCGATTATTTCAACGCACACTCACTGGCCCATCAGCCAAATGGTATGTCGAAGAAAAATCAGGGTCCCACACAACCTTTGAGTCATTGGCCAAAGCATTATTAACTTTCTTTCAATTACCCATCCACCATGACAATGGTATAGAACTACTGTCCAATTTCAAAAATACCTCAGCCACCCACATCGCTGACCACATTCATGAGTGGCGTAGGCGACGTAGTTTGTGTAAAGCAGAAACCACCAAGCAACAGTGCCTTGATTGGTTTCTTAGATCACTTGCCGCGCTCCTAGGAAAGGATGTCGCTTCCACCTTCCCTCAATCCAAAGAGGAAGCCATCAGTAAATCCCAACAATATGACCTCATCTACGCACAGTTAGGATATTTATACATGGTACTTCCTGATCTTTTGAAACCTGTGTCATTTGGTCAAGACAAACCTGGGATGTCTCACTCAGCAGACGGACTAATAGGTGCCACCACACACCATAGTCCACAACCCCAACCACCACCGATGTATGGAATGCCTCAATACCCACCAGCATATGGGGGCACCTCTTACTACCCCCCACCCCATTATCAACAGTCGTATCCTGTTGCTATACCTTCACCCATCAGTGGACCACCACCAGCACCCCCCATACATCCACCTCCTCCAACCACCAGTGGTACTCCCTCCACATCAGCTTATAGTACTAGTGAAAGCGCTTTGCCTTCCTATGTACCTTATGGAGTGGCACCACCACAGAATCCCTACTTTCCCTTTCCTGGTCCTCCACAACCCATGGCTCCCCCACATCCTTATACGGGGGTAAATTTTGTTCAACCCTCTACTGCTCAACAATACCAAAATTTTGAACAGTTGAACACAGCTAATCCAACTCATCCATCAAAAAACACTAAGAGGAAAGGAAGGAACAAGAATAACAATAACCCTGGTCAAGGAGGGAATCAACCCCCACAGCATCAACCCACTAGGGGCAACCAGAACCAAGGGAACCAAAACCCCCAAGGGGGCAATAACAACAAACGCCAAGGGCAGAATACTGTTAAAACCATCCACCCTTGTGCTCTTTGTGGCGTGTTTGGTCACTACACTCACCATTTCCCCCAGATCGCTGATTTCAAAAGGTTGAAAGACTCTGGGAGACTTCCCCCTTCTCCTGCGCAACCTTCCCCACAGCAGGCACAACAACAATATGTGCAACAACCCCCTCCCACCGTGCTGCAAAATCCGATCCCACATCAAGGTGTTATAAACACCCAACAGGACAAGCAACATCCCCCACCTCAGGCAGGCCAATACCATAATCCCAACAATCCAGCAGACCGAATGATTCTCCTCACCACAGAGGAAGAAATCCTTCTACAAACATGTAATCGCCAGTATCCTACAACAACTGAGTCTACTCCTATCTCTCCAGAGACAAACCCTACACCGACGGGACCTTCGTTAGTGATCCCTCGCCCTTCCGCTGAACCACCGTTACACATCCCTCGCATCCCATTGCGCAGGAATGTCCACAACCCACAGGCCAAGGCAACACATAACTATAGCTTGGTAGATGACTTAGCACAATCCCCGGCTGCCATGTCAGTTTTGGAAGTCCTCCAGACTTGTCCTACTCAGCGTAAATCACTACTTTCTGCCCTGGGTGCAGTCAACCCTACAGATACTCGACTCATCACCTTTGACCTTGATAGATGTGAACTGCGTCTTCCTGCCACAGTTGCTATTCAAATACCAGTCAAAATATGGAACATCACCGTCCATCGGTGTATCATCGATGAAGGGGCCTCTACATGCATCATGTCCAAAACAGTATGGCAGAAACTTGGTTCCCCGGAACTCATACCTTCCACCATCACATTAAGAGCTTATGATGGACGACCATCCTCTCCTGAAGGGCTCTTCCAAAATGTCCCTGTGGAATTCGGGGGCAAAACTATTCTCATCGACATCGAAGTTATCGATGCTCAGCTCGATTACAATATCTTGCTTGGACGTAACTACATGTGTGCTATGAAGGCAGTGGCATCTTCCGTCTTTCGGACAATCATGTTCCCCCACAATGGAAAGATTGTAACCATTGATCAAGTCTCACATTATGAGCCTAACCCATCTGCCAATCTCGATAACATTCTTCCTCTCATTCACACCAACAAAGATGTATGTCCACTCGTTGAGATGGGTCCTGGTATTTTCAAAGATCCGTCCTTGTTAGGGACATACCATGGAGCACCACCACTCCTTCCCCCTAGTCAAGTATGCGTCATCTCATCTAACAAAACTCCCCAGGCGGATGCTCGTCCTCCTCAGGAGGCTTCAGTCATTCCTGACATCTCAACAGTCGCAACATCACTCCCACCGTAGCCTCTTGCGCATTCATCGACCCCTACGGTCCATGAATCCACATCCCCTCAAGGGCCTAGTCCCATTTGGGAGACAGTTCCTCGACCCCTCACTCAAATTCCCTTCTTTTACCCTCCACCCGGTATAGAAGCTTTCCAGGTCGCCACAACGCTCACACTACCCAATATGGTACTAGCAATCCCAGTGTGGCACTTACATCCACCTGATATGGTCCTTCGCCCACAGGAAGGACTCCCCATGACGATTCCTGTCCTCACTCCCACTACCCCCACTACCCCCATACTCCCTACCCCCCCTGCTACCGTTGGGCGCAGGAAAAAGAAGAAAGAGCCCACAGCTCCACTTCCTCCGCCCATCCCACCACCTTGCGCCTTGTGTGACAAAGAGGGTCACCAAACCAACAACTTCCCATCACTACCAAAATTATGGAATTTGATTCCCCCCAATCCAACCCCCACACCACCCGTTACTACTACTACCACTCAACCTTCCAGTAGTAAAGGGTTGAGGACCAAATTCGCATGTGCCATCTGTACTGAGTATGGCCATTTCACCCATCATTGTCCAGCACTACCTCGTTTCCGGTAGGCATTAGCTATCATAAGCCAATACTTTCAGAACAACCCACACCCTGTTACGTCCTCCACCACAACTCTCACCGACATTCGCTATGTCACTACTTTAGTCACTGAATGCATGAGATGCCCTTGCTCTCTTTGCGATTCATTGGCTCATTTTACATACCAATGTCCTATGATCGTAGAATATAGACAACGTCAGTTGGCCCTGCTATACCGACCCGCAGAGGCAGTAATTGACCTTACTTCGCCACTGACCGATCTCCACGTCATTTCTCCCGAGCCCAAGGCACTCCCTACGCCTCCATGGTTCTTAGATGACAGATCTGAGGATTTACCCCGTAACCCACCCAACTCTCCTACCCTTTCCTCCACAGAGACTCTCCATCCCACCACCACGAGTACCCCTCAGTACCTCAATATATGGTTTATGTCGAGTGAACCCTCACCCTCTCCTAGCATCACCCCCTTTGTTCCTTCAGTAGGGGGCAACCACACTGTCACTGAGCTCACTCCTCACGATCCATTGTATTCTCGTCGTTTCCAATGCGACGAAGAAATACTGGAAGAGCTACAAGGCTCGGAATCTCCCTGCGATGCACTCCATCATCGTGCTCTCTTCCTTCCACAGGAAGCCCTCATGCCTCCTAGCCACAATCCCGTTTACGCGGTCGAAACCAAATATTTTATCCCATCAGGGCCTATCAATTGGTTTAAAAATCCTATTCCTGCACCCGATGCTTTTGAAGAAGGTAATATCGCTAACATTTACCCCACCATCAAAATCGACATTTCCATTAAACCAGGCATCGTTGAAGATATCATCATTGGAGCTGCTTGCACTCCTCAGGAAATCGCCGCATATAAAGCCCTCTTCCAGGAATACCGGGACATTTTCACCTGGTCATACACGGAGATGCCTGGTCTTGACCCATCTATTGTCGAACATCGCATCAACACCTAGCCTGACATCACACCAGTTCGCCAGAAACAGCGACCGCTACACCCTTCCAAGGCCATGGCTATCAAAGCCAAAATTGACAAATTACGTACGGTCGGATTTATTTATCCCATCGCTTACACTTCATGGGTTTCCAACCCTGTACCCATTGACAAAAAATAGGGCACTATCCGTGTTTGCACAAACTTTCGCGATCTCAATAACACATGTCCAAAGGACAACTTCTCAACGCCTTTCATTGATCAGATTATCGACGACTGCGTCGGCCATGAAGCTCTCTCCTTTATGGATGGATTCTCGGGCTATAACCAAATTCAAATTCACCCAGTCGATCAGTACAAAACTGCATTCATTACCCCGTGGGGCACTTTCGCATATCGTGTCATGCCTTTCGGCTTAAAAAATGCTAGCGCAACCTTCCAACGTGCGATGACATACATCTTTCACGATCTGGCTGCAATCATCCTCGCCTACTTAGATGACCTCACCGCTCGCTCTAAGAAACACACCCAACACCTTGACGATTTACGAATCATTTTGCAACAATGTCATCAATACAACATCCGCTTGAACCCTCTCAAGTGTGTGTTTTGCATCACCGTAGGGCGCCTCCTTGGTTTCATTATTTCACAAAACGGTATTACCGTGGACCCCCTTAAAGTCAAAGCCATCACCGAAATTCCACCTCCTCGGAATTTACAACAACTTCAGAGTCTACAGGGAAAATCCAACTTTCTTAGACGCTTTGTTCCTGATTATGCTATCCGCGCACATGGTTTCCTTCGCTTACTACATCACGACATCCCTTTTCAGTGGGACGACTATGCCCAACAGTCATTTGACGATCTTAAAGCCACGCTTTCCAATGCACCTTTGATTAGTGAACCTGACTATAATCACGACCACATCCTCTACGTATCAGCATCAGCTGTATCAATAGCCGTCATCCTCGTCCAGCTCAGAGATGACAATCGTGAACACATCATTTAATACGTTAGTAAGAACCTCTCAGGACCACCCCTGGAGTATAAACATGAAGAGAAACTTGCTCTTGCAGTTGACCTTTTAGTTCAGAAACTGTGCCATTACATTCTGCTTCGCACCACAAAGGTCATCGTAGATTCCAACCCTATGCAATATTTGCTCAACCGTCGCCAAGTTAACGAAAAATTCGCTCGATGGATTGTTATCCTCCAAGAATACAACCTTGATTTCTCAACACCTAAGAGTAAGAAGGCCCTCGTTCTCGCTGAACTTGTCACAACCCTTCCCTCTGACACACCCAGTACCCCCGTCAATACTAACTTTCCTGACGAACATCTCTTTTACATCGCTTCTGATGATCCTTGGTATGGCGACCTTCTCGTCTACCTACGAACTCAAAAGTTGGGTAACCACCTATTACAAGATGATTGTCAGTGCATTCGCCATCATGCCCCCCGCTATCTCCTCATCGGTGACATCCTATATCGGCGGGGCGTCGACACCATTCTTCATCTCTTCCTGACTATCGACGAGGCCGATAGATTCTTAAACGACTACCACAGCGGTGCCTATGGGGGCCATCTTTCGGGCATCACCACGGCTCAAAAGATTATACGGGCAGGTTACTTTTGGCCTACCCTGTTTCATGATTGCATTCATGTCGTGAAACGATGTGAGAAATGTCAGCTCTATGCCAACAAAGCCCGTGCTCCCCCCGCTCTTCTTCACCCTGTCATTACTGCAAGCCCCTTTTGTAAATGGGGCATTGACTTTATGACTTGTAATCCCCCCTCCAACAATGGTCACAAATACATTGTTTTCGCCGTTGATTACTTCACCAAATGGGCCAAAGCCATGCCCACCTTCAACAACACCGCTGACACTGCAACATGTTTTTTCTTTAACCACATCATATCCCAGTTCGGAGTACCACTCCAACTCGTCTCCGACCATGGGAAACACTTCGAGAATGAGATCTTTGTCGAACTCTCATCTCATTTAGGCTTCTCTCATGAGTTTGCCTCACCATATTACCCTCAATCAAACGGACAGGTGGAGGCAGTAAACAAAGTCCTCAAGACCATGTTACAGTGCACGGTTAATAAACATAAAACCAATTGTCATCATATGTTATTTTCTATGCTATGGGCTTATCGAATGGCAGTAAAGACCACCACAGGTTTCACGCCATTTCATTTATTCCATGGGGTCGAGGCAACTCTTCCCATCGAGTGTGAAATTCCCACCCTTCGCACCGCAATTTAGCTTTTACCTGACACTGCCCCAATGGAGCAGCGCTTGCTGCACTTGGAGTCTCTGGATGAAGATCGACAATCCTCATTACAGAACAACGAGGCATCTAAAAAACGATCCAAGGCTACCTTTGATCGCCATGTCAACCTTCGATCATTTCGCGAAGGCGACCTTGTCTTAGCCTATGATATCGCTCATGATACCTTTGGCCACGGAAAATTCAAATCACTTTGGCATGGACCTTACATCATCCAACATTGCCTCACCAAAGGCGCATACATCCTGGCCTCTCCCGAAGGCCTCTCACTCAAAGAACCCGTCAATGGGTTATACCTCAAGAAATTTTATGCTTAACTATAGTCAGGCTACTTTAGGTTATTTTTCTTTTCTTTTCTAGCGTTTTTTCTCCCTCATCTAAACTATCCTTTGTGATGTTGACAGATGCCTGCTCCACTAGCTTACCACATTAGTTACGCCGACGGCGCCAGCCATTGGACACAAAATCTCGCTTCGGCTGCTTGGGCTCTTCACACCCCTTCACATGAAACGCTACATTCCAGCGGCATCTGTTTAGGACCAACAACCAATAACCAAGCCGAATACACTGCTGTCATTGGCCTCCTGACCGATGCCCAGCATCATCATATTCGTCACCTTAGCATTTTCCTTGACTCTCAACTGGTCGTTCTCCAACTCAACAATGTGTACCGTGTACGTGATCCGTACCTCTTTCGCAAATACCTACAGGTTAGATTATTATCTCGACATTTTGATTCCATTACATTTACACATATTCCAAGACAATCGAATCAAACAACAGATGAAATAGCTAACATGGTGTTAGATTGGCATATATCACATCAAGCTACACATACATAACACATCTCATACATCCTGTCACAGCATATAGATAAAATAGACATCATCATCATTATCAACAAAAAAAAACAAAAAAACATATGTAAACAATACCAGGATCTCAAAAAGATGTATACTCATATATATATATCAAGGCCTATCAATCCATGCGACTGTTTACATACAAAAAATACATATGCCCGCAGGCCAGTGCCACACCTCGGTACAAAATCGGCTCACCAGCCTATATACAATCCAAAAAGACATACAAAATATCTCCATCAGGGTGCCTCTATCGCACCCCCAGCTGCTCCTCCCTCAGGAGGAGGTGGTGGCCCACCCCCACCTGCCCCAGGCGGTGGTGGTGGAACACCTGCAGGACCCTCCTACCCTGGTAGCAGGCATCCACTAGTCATGGAGGCAAGCACAGCTGCTCGTCGCACGATCGACCGCCATGGTGGCGGTAACCCTATGCACTTCTCCAGGAACCCCTCATCCTGGATGCGGATCCACATGCCCTCAAGCACGTCCTATAACACCATCTCTAGATGATGGAGTATATCATCAAAATCACCTCCGGCCGCCGTCGGAGGAGCGTGTGATGGCCCCGCACCAGGGTCATCAAATCGGCGCCTCCTTGCCAGTCTCTCGGGCTCTGCTGGTGCTCCTGCGGCCTCATCCCACCGACGTCTCCCTCCACGCGACGGTCTCTCCAGCTCTCGCTGAGTCGACGCTCTCTGGAACTCCACCTCACGCCCGCGAGGTGCCAAATCTGCACATGCACAAAACAACCAACACACGATCATATCAATATCTATCATCATAAATATAAACTGGTATATCAAAATCAAAACATAAATAAAAAAGTTCAAAACTCAACATACCTCGGTGATCAAAACCATCCCCAGGAGGCAATAACATGTCTGGGTCCCCCCAGAAGTCCACCCCATCATAGGGGTATCGAAGTAAGACCTGCGGCATCTACCGCCAGATCTGTGCTGCCTGCGCAGTAAAGTATTGCCCGCCTTCACCACCACCATGGAGAACCAGAACTGTGGACCACTGCCTCAATCGAGGCTCTTGCGCCCCAGGCACCTCTAAAAGAACCCGCGGGCACAGCATCTGCACCCTCTCCAGAAACCAGGCTACCAGGATAGAGCCAAAAGAAAACTCCCTGGTACCTTTGGACTAACAACGGTCCAGCTGCGCGATCATCCACGCGTGCAGTTTCAAACCCCAGGAGAACCACTCACGACCCACCACAACCCTCTCCATCACCAGCATTTGGCCACCACTGATCCGTTGGGTCGCCAGTGACCCATACACTCGGACAATCATCGTCGCTATGCAACGATGAAACAGGGAATCCAAACCAATGATACTCACTACAGTCCCAGACATGTAGTTCTCACCTGAGCAATATCATCGGGTGACATCAGCCAAGTGAGTATCCCTCGGCAGCACAGGCTCTGCCGGCAATGGTGTTCCCCGGAAGGGGAGCCCAGTCAAGAAATATATATCCTCCACCGCAGTGAAGGGGATCTGCTCTCCTCGCACAAGGAAGCAGTGCAGATCTGGGCTCCACATCTGGAGCAGGAACTGGAGTAAGTACTCTTGTGCCCATATCAACAGGCACTCAAAAAACTTTAGCAACCTGCTGGTTGCTAAAGCCACTCGAACCGCAGGCCCTGCATTGGCCACAGCATCTCGCAACTGCGACCAGTCTCACTCGCGCCACCGCACATCCATAGTCACTGATAGCCACCTGCACACAACACAGAGTCCTATATCAGTATATGCAACCCCCAAATACATCGAAAAGAATCAATTTTCCACCTTTCAACCTTGCCTCCTAGGCGCGGTTTTCCCATCCACAGGCACGCACATGTGCGCACCTGTTCACTATATAGGCGTGCACATATGCGCGCCTGTTTTTCTCACAGGCGTGCACCAGAGCGCTCCTGTTCACCCCACAGGCATGCTCTCGTGCGCTCCAGTACAACCCACAGGCGCGCTCTGGCACGCGCCTATTCACCCCACAGGCGCGCACTGGTGCACGCCTGTCAAACTCACAAGCGCGCCCCTAGGTCGCGCCTTAAATTCCCCTCCACGCACACCAATGTGTGTTTATTCAGTGGACAGGCGCACACGTATGTGTGCCTTTCACTGAATCTCCCATGCATGTGGGCCCACATCCTACCAAAAAAACCCTCAAAACCCCTGTACGCCCCCCCGTACCTACCCTGCCCAAAAATTGGAAACCTATTTCTATGCAGGATGATCAGACCACTAACCTGAAACTCACACGTCGTCGATCGGATACTCCGTGCTCCCTGAATCACTCAATCTCCTCTAAATCTGCTCGTCCAGTCACTGTAGCAGCAGGTACAAATGAGGTGGCAATGTGGGCCCTACAGCTATATATAGGCCTTTTTGCCAAACTTCCACTCACCATTCCGAGAGCCCACGGCGTCCATTTTTCAAACCGTCTTCAGCCACAGGATCAGCGTCCCGCCGCCTACATCATGGATATCCTTGGGTCACTTTTCATCCTGAGCCCCCGGGGTGTCCTTTTTCCATATCATGGTCAGGTACACACGCGCATTATCACATTTATCTAATACATGCTCATATCTTTGATTCTCTTCAGATATTGTTCACTTTGGGTATTTGGTTGTTCTATGTGCAGGTACTTGATCATACTATCTCCACATCATTCCTTCAGGTATATACTCAGCACTGGCATGTAGTCTCTCCCGCTGTATTGCATTTACATTTCCAGTCACACCCTTTGATATTGACCTTTAGGATACCCATTTTCGGCTCTACAGTACTCGCACCTCCATTTGCATTTTTGGTACTGGTACCTGGTAGTTTTCTTACCCACATGAGTTGTCCCATTCATACCACCTTTTTACACTTTTGACACTCATGTTGTTCTTCATTACCCTTTAAGGATGGGAGTCCCGGTAGTCTTTCATCATGTTGCGAATCAACCACATACTTCTTCTCCTCATTTTTCTAGCTTCCCATATGGACTCCCAGATCATCGCTTTATGGTTATGTTCTTTTTTACCTGCACCTCTGCAGGATCATGAAACCACCATTTCATCCACCATCAGTTTGCCCATCTACGAACCTATCTTCATTTCACCTACCTCATACAGAAACTCACCAATGGGGCCCCCACCCTTCATCAGTTTTCCATGAAATTTCTGCCCTCCCTGGGGCACTCATTTCACACTGGGGCACCCGTTTCTGTATTTGTACATTTTTCCAAAACTATTTATTATTTATTGTACAAACGCCTTTATTTCCAGTTGTTTTCTTTTGTCATCACTGTTGGCGACCTGCTTTCCTTTTTGGCCCCACGCGACCCATGTCACTCTTGGTTGGAGCATTACTTCTCATTTCCCCTCGCCAGCATCGTCTATATATTCAGAGTACTACCCAGGTCAATTACCTTTACCCTCTGAATTTGTTCACCTTGTCCCACCTCTGGCACAACTTATCACTGATCTTGTCATCCCCCTGACACTCGATCTTGTCACATGATTGCGTCCATTCATTATATCATATACCCTCCAACCAAGGGCAGTCTTGAATCTTCCCACTTCTTGACTTTGTCCATGTACCTTTGCCACTTCTTCACCATAGTAGATTCCGCGAAGCCCTTTGCTTCTGGGAGTCGTGTCCCCCTTTTGTCGACATCAGCACAATTTTCCAGAAGGGTGACAGTATCTTGATTCTCATTTTCCATTTAATGAGAGATCTCAGACGGCATAGTGGGAACCACCATTGCTTCCTAATGTCGTTGACCCCCATAACATTCGACGCCAACACTCTCTCATGTTGCGGTGGGTCTTACTTTGCGACTATTGCAGTTAATATTATCAGTTGCCGAAGACCTCTGAACTTGGCAGGGCCATCACTGCCTGCATCATCGTCGCTGCTTGTTCCTGCGATCATTACCTATGGTTCAGAGTATGTTCCTTTGCAGAATTGTCTTCTGCCTTTATCATTACCGCCCTCGAGGGCGCTGCAGTTGTCTACACCAACATTTTTGTCATCTTTTTTTTCAGAGTTACATAAAACAAGCATGGGGCATGCCCGCCTCGTTTGTACACAGTTGTATATTGTTACGCACCTTGTGGAAAGTCAGGTTCTACAGGTTCCTTTCTTCTCCAAAGGATTGCTCTACACAGTCCCACTCTTGCTCTCCCTTACACCACCATTCTTAGTAGAAGAAACATTTATGGATTTCGGCTATACATTTTTCTCCTAACCTCATCCATCAGGGGGCATCTATTATCACTAAAATTTTGTCCGCACACGACAACAAGAACTCCGCATCGTCAAAATAGGAATGAAGTCATTCATGGCACAGTATTAATTCCAAAGCATTACAAGAGGGTCAAAAACTATACAAAGTAACCAAAAATTGAAGGGCGCTTTACAGAATCTGGGTTCACGCGCATATGCGTGGAACAACAACATACAATGCATGCATACATGCACGATGCGCGTCTGTTGGGCGAAAAACCCGCGCACCTGCTAAACGACGCATTTATTGAAATTGGTCGGCCTCCCAACCACTAATGGATCAGCTCCCAAGCCGATTTAACATCAAATCTGAGCTGAATCCACATGGTAGGCTGGCCAAAGACCTAATTGAGCCCTAAAGAGCCCCTTTTCACACTCCAAAGAGGTTACATAATCACCCAATGCCATGCTATAAAAACCCATGAAGAACCATCATTTTCTCAAGGAATTTCATGGCCAAAGGAGCTCACTCGAGCAAACCAACTTGTGGAGCTGACAGAGATGCAAGCAAGGTAGCTTGCTTACTCTTTTGATTTGGCGCATGGGACATGGTGCTGACAGACCGTTGTAACATTTTCGCGAGTAGGACGACCTCCTTCACACAAGGGAAGGATGGGATCGATACCGATCACCATTAGGTTGGGTAGGTCTCTAAGAGAACTAAACACCTTACTCGATAAATTTAGCCGTGAATGATTTTCAGCCCTTCTTTCACGGTATACTTGAAATCTTTGTTGAGTAGCGCTTGCTTCCTTCCCCGTTAGGGTTAGATCGACCAGTCTTCAAATCTGTTTAGCTGGGAGTGGGTTAACAATGACTTTCGCCTTCCACAGCATGGAGAATTCACCAGTAATTATGTTAACTGCAACCAAAGAGTTCGCGATTCAATTCAGTCTAGATCTGCTTTCTAGCTTTCTTGTGGGCCAGTAACCTTCCTCACCGACCACAGCTGTGCCTCTTCTGTTTCCGCTTTCAGACAAGTAGCTAAGTCGTTCCTCTTCTTCCTTTCGTCTTTGCGACATGGATGCGACCTTCCTTTACCTTTTGTTTGAGTTACCCGTTTGAGTTCCTAAGGTAGCCAGTGCTTCAGTAAACGCTGGTTCTTTCTCCAATAGCTTAACAGCTAATATATTTCATAACCTTAGCTCTGCACTCTTTCTTACAACCAAGCACCGGAACCAGTAAACAACCAATTGGCTCGTCAATGGCTAAGTAAATGG
>ML787035.1:429249-441600 GCA_009831015.1 Picea engelmannii
TTCAATTACCCGATAAGTGGATAGAGGACCCACCCGGAATCTGGGTTGGGTTACCTTGAACCCTGACTTGGATAGTACTATTCAAAATAATAGGTCGATGGGAATGAATCCACAGGGCGTGTTTCCACCACTCGAACAATGGTTGGTCAGCAGATGATGCGGTCAGGGTTGGGTGACCTACTTAACTAAGACTTGGAAAGTCCTAGCGAATCTGAAACAAAGATAGAGGATTTGGTGTTTATGAATGAATGAATTTATAAGGAAAGAGATCCTTTAGAAGGATTGATGTTTATGAATGAATCTATGATCCAGGCAGCGAACCAGGATATTAGGTAGAAGTGTGTGAGTCCTGTCAGACTTGACTAAGGCCCGCCTCTTGCTATGACCCGAAGAGTGGAAAAGGGCCAAACAAAGGTGGTATTCAAAACCAAAGATAGATAAAGTTGTGTTGACGGGCGAAACAGTCCATCCATCAACTGGGAGAGTGGAACCGGTCCGAGGTTGTCTAAATAACCCAAGCCGTTTGGTATGGACCACCCTGACGAGTTTAACGGCTTCGTTGGCCGCTCTAAGGCCTCGTAAGGAAACCAAAGAGAAAGTGATCTGAGCTAAATAATCTAAACTAAGGAAACTAGAAACTAATAAAACAAACTAAAACTAACAAACTAACTAAATGAAGAAATTAAACTAAATTAGAGGAAACTAGAAACTAAGAAAACTAACTAAAACTAACTATACTAATATAACTATAAACTACTAACTATTATATATCTACAAAATACTAACTATGATTATAATAACTCAAATCAACTACTTAATTATCAGCTAAGATCATTCTTTATTCACAAATATACAATATGGACAAATTACAGATTTGATTAAAACCTGCAAAACTCATGTGTTCGCTGCCCTAAGACAACCAAGGATCTATTTTTGTCTTTTTGTATTTATAAAACAGAAAGAAAGCTAACTAAAATTAAATAACCTAATCTAAATCTAACTAAACTACTAATTAATTAAAACAATAAACATCTAACTAATTAACCTGGAAACGCTCCAAGTCTGTCATGTGTATGATTGCTTCGTAAGCTGGTTGGAGGAAGAAATTCACACCATTAAGCCCTTAAGCTTCTCGCAAAGGATCAGCTATAATGCTTCCTGAAGTAAGTTACAGGACAAACAAGACATAAAAGAAATCATAACAGTCTTTAGATTATGAATTTATGCAAGAGGGAAACCTACTATACAACAAATTCATATATGATAATTCAATTCATAAAGAAGACAAAGCTATCATTCATAAACTGAATCCTTAAACTGTTATATCTTTTATCAAATTGGAAGTAACAAGGTATGCATAATAATAAGAAATTATATCACTTGAATTTGATTTAGATAGCAAAGTGATACTAAACCAGAAACCAAAATGATATACAAAACTTAGAACAAAGTGTCAATGTATTGAAAATCAAAAGCTATAACAACGCATCAATTCTGCTCCAGTTTGAATCAGCATTACATATCCTTGTTCTCCCCCACTGAGGATTTTTTCTTATTACAAAACCATAGGTTTAAATAAGTTTTTCACAAGGTAAAACACCCTTGTGAATAATAGTAAACAGTTTTACACAATCTGGGAGTAATCCCAAAAATCTCTAAACTAAATAACTAAAAGCAAGTAAAATCTGTAGATCATCCCCTAACTGCCCATAGTATCCATTGAAAATTCGAATTACCCTGCAATAGACACCAGAATCAAGTTAGAAGATTGTCTTATTCAGAAAATAATAACAAAATTGAATCTATAGACTTAGCTACATAATCGTTTGATTCTGTAGCTGGTCTAGAATAGTAAAATGACCAGATATAAACCAAATCAAATCGAACCTAATCAATTTGCAATATTCAATACATCACTAATGATTAGATCAAATAAAACCGAACAACACACGATAGGGACAGAGTAGAGGTACAATTGATACAAAATAGGAATACCCTGTTTCTCCAATTCTTTCCAAAATCGAATCAAATCTCAACCAAAATGTTCCACGAATGCCATCAGTAACAAACCAAATCGTATGAGATACGAACAATCATTACTAGTAAGCATGAGATTCATATTATTTCCAATCATAGAAAGAATTAACGGTCTCACACATCACTATATCTATTGAATCCAATCAAAGTTCTCATTCGTTACGTTTCAAATAATTTGCAAGTAAATTCATAACTGTAATTGCCTAATTAAAATCAAAACAGCAGATCGATATCATTCACACGATGCATGAATTGTTTCCAATGTAATCGAACTAACTCCACAAATATCGATTCAACAGTCTCCACGTTAGATCACTCTACAGTCATCACACAGGGTTTTGACAGAGTCATCAAACGAGATATTTAATTATAGACACAAATCAAAAGATTTGATACAATCAACCCATTCCTGTAATCGAATCAAATACTTGTTATCATTAGAATACAACTCACATTGTAACAATTGTTATCCATTCGAAACTTGATTATGAAACAGAGGATATACGAATCGGTCCCAACATAGAAATTACAATTAACACAGTCAACCAATTGACTCATCGCATCGCACAAGATATAATCAAATCGAACAGAGATACCATTTGTGTTCCAAGAATAGAAAATATATCAAATAACAACACATTCAAATTCGATTATAGTCAATCAAACCAAATCTAATCATAACCAATCCAGAAATTGACAAAACTTATGCATGACAGAGCAAGTCAAACATATAAACAGAGCTTATGAACACGTTGTATAAAAGAGGGGAAATTATACCATTACAGCTGCTGGAGCTATGTCAATTTCGAATTGACAATTGCAGTAGCAGACTCAATGTTTTTGAACAATATTGATCCAGCAGTCCGTTGATTTTTATCATTAGGCTGCCCCTTATCATTCTGACCAGTGAGCCTTGCTACTTGGCTCTCCAAATCCTAAATCTTGGATTGCAGCTTTGGAACGTCCAAATAGTATCTTTCTAACCACAGTCCACACTGGTCGCAAGGTGTAGCAACCTTTTGAGCAGAAGGGGGTTTTGATGATTCCCCGAGGGTTTCAAGAGGTGGCTTGATACCAGGATAGTCTGGGTTATCCCGAAGACAAGGAGGCAAGTTATCAACGAAATCGTAGGGAGGTTCATCACCACAGAAGCCCTCTTCAGCGAGAAAACGCTCAATGCTCGAATCAGAGTCCTCGCTGACCACGATGGGCTCTGTTTTGGCAGGAGGCTTTGATTTATTTCTCTCCATGCGAGAGATCATCCTTGCATTTTTCTTGTTTCTGGCAGCAGTCTTCGCTCTAGCCTTTGTGGTTATGGGCTTAGCAACTTTAGTCACAGCCATAGGCGAATTCACAAGTGAGTCGGGTTTGGGTTTAGGCAGTAAAACACTGTAGGGTACAGGGGTAGATTTACTCTCGGACACCACAGGCTTATCGACTGGAGGAGGGTTTGATTCCTTAAAACCATTACGGTTGAGAAATTCGGGCCAGGAATCTCGACGTAACCCCAATTCATAAACAACCAACATTTTAATCAACCCAACATGAAAAAGGCTAGTATCAGCCTGACTTCGCTTATACTTATTAGCCATTTTAAATAAACTTTGGTGCAGATAATGCGGCATGCTAAGCTCGAAACCCATAAACACCATTAGCAAACGTAGATGAAACAGGAAAACAAATCCATACATGTCTTCACAAGTGATGAACTGCTTGAGGATCATCAAGAGATCATACCAGCGAGGTTTCAACATCTTCGCAGGTAAACCTCTGTTGCACGACCTCACTGTTCGAGAACGAAACAGCAATGTCCATGGGACATCGTTTACTTTGTAGCTTTTGGACCATTTTTGTCCCTTGACAGGTAGACTAGTTGCCAGGCTGAGAGAGTGTTCGGTGACTTCGAGCTGGACGTCTCTGACTTTGGCTCGGCATCCGTCAAATGACAGTGCGAATTGCCGAGCAACAGAGATATTAAAACCATCGAACTTCCTTATAAACGAAAGCCACCCGAATTCTTCGAGGTCGCTGTATGCACCATCAAATGTCAACAGTGCTTGGCATCCATTAGGTTCGGCCCTCACAACAGGAGCCATATCCTTTGTTCATGGTAGGGTTCACACCGAATACAGAATGCACAGAGTGAATACGATAGGGTTTCCATAGTTTGAATGCTCGACGAGACCGAAAACAACTCCAGGCATGCGAAGGTGGTGGGATTACCATCACCACGTATTACATTAATGACCTATATAGAGCTGTTTAAAACCATAATCATTAAAACAAATGCATCGACCAGCGAGTGGGTTAATCACCACTTCTACGTGCCAGTCATCCAAGTCAGAACCAACACCTCATATGATATCAACGCGCCAAGTGTTAAGTTTAAAACCAACACAGTACCAGCATTAACTATCAATTTAATGTGCCAATTCCAACGTTTAATCAATCGCTTAATCACAGGGTTTACTACTAATTCATAGCTCGGGATCATATAACCATCAACGTATAATCTAACCTTGCAAACATAGTATGCCAAGTATCGATTTGTAAAATCGAATATGATTAACTCATGTGCCTTGAAACCATTTTCTATCATACCTTATAAACTTGTCCATGTATTTGGTGCATACCATATGTGTTTGTACTCCAAAGTCTTAGAACCATACAATCAAAATTTCTTCATATAATACTCGAGTGATAGTCCAAAGCAAGGATAAAAACAATATGACCAAATCCATTATACAATTTTCATAGATCAGAACAAGACCAATAACTTCCATGCCCAAAGATTCAACAGTAAAATATATCCAAATGCGCAATCAAGGTAAGATAATGCTCAAGAACATACATTTAGCAATCATGTGATAAACCAATGATCAAGTATCAACCAAGACGACGACAATCTAATCAACGAAAGAAGTGTTTTCACACTTGCAGTTGTGAAAACTGGGTCGAAATTGAATTGTAATGGTCACAAAAATGAGACGGATGTCCATTAGCACAATGCGAAAATGATTTGTCGTAATACGACAAGGGGTGTAGGCATCTTTTGAGAGAAATCGAAAAAAAATGGGTTGGCTGCCAACAAGTTGTTCATTCAAAAGGCACTCACTATAGGTCGCAGAATAAGGTGTTTATGAGATCTATCCATCTATGTCGCAAAATACAATGTTAGATATATATGTAGCATAATACAATGTTTTTTAGAAGTCTTACTCTAAAGAAGTAATCTAACGAAAGCCTTTACCGAAGTAATAGTCAACGAAAGCCTTCTAGCGTACGAAAGACACTAATGATGTATCTTATCTCTTTCCTACTTATATCCTCTTTTAGTACCAACCATTCTATTTTGTGGGGATAACTAGAATATCTGGGTCTACGATGAAGTTAATGGTATCATAGAGTCCCATCAGCATCTGAATACCATGCTAAAGGTAATGGCCAGCGGGTGGGTTTTGACCAAACATGTGGACGTATAACCAACCAAGAATATCCCAATAGTTATAATGGGTAATGAGCGCCCTTCCGTGCTGGAAACAGCCGCCTTCAATGCGTAGCACAATGAAAAGTCTAGCAGTCCAGATGATGAGAGAAGAAAGGGTAGAGTGCGGGAGTAAGGCAGTGGTCGAGCATAAGTAAGCAAGAGAATAGAGCTCTCCGTACCGAAACATCACTTACTTTAAAAATAAGGGGTTTCTCTTCTTTGTTTGAAAGGATCAAGTGAGGAATCAAAAGAGAAGTTTCATGCTGATCTTTGGGGGGCAAGCGTTCCAAGTCCGCCATCCTTCCCCTTGGTTGCTTGCTGCTAAAGGATATCCAAACATGCGTCGTCCTGCCTTTGGGTAATGCTTCGTTGCATAAAGAACGAAGTCTAAGGATGAATCCGAAGGTAATTGTGGTATCAATAACCCATACCTATAGTAGCAACCTACCCTTCCAGCAATGCATGGTGGGATAACCTATTGGAAAAGTGGTGGGTAGAACCTTTCCCCAAGGATAGGGGAGTAGTATTAAATCGTGCTCATCGGGTGAAGATATGTAGAAGAAGTGGAGTTTGCGGAAGTTGGGGGAAGCCTATTTTAGGCCCAGTGAGAAGGTGGCCTGTAGTTCGAGTGACGGCAGTGGTGGTGACACAGCACCAAAGTCAGCTAAGGAAGGGGAAAGATTTCTTTATTGTGCCCCGGGAAGGCAGGAAAAATAGGTCTCGTGCGAAGGCTGACCCTTGCCAAAAAGAACCCAAAGGGGTATTAATTAGAGCCGCCATATTGATTGAAAAACACCTGATTTCTTTCTCAGGGTGAGGTCCTCGATCACTGTAAAGCCTTATTTTATTGTGAAGCATTATTGGTGAAGAGCATCACAAGGCCGAAGGTTGCCACTACCATATCGGTGGAATAACACAGTGAGAATACGCTTTTTCAGCAAATAAGTAGTAAGGGCCTGCTTCCCTCCCTGAGTTTAAGGGTTGCCAAATTGAGATGACATGCTTCAAAGGCTGGACTTTGTGAATATGTAACCAAAGAAGATAAGCGACCCTTTGTTTTTGGTGAGACGCTTTATGAGGTTACAGAACGCAGTATTGCGAGTGGAAGGTCGGCCTAGACATCGTGAAATCCCGGGGCACAACAAAGGGAAAGTATGGCCCGAGCGATATATTGGCCTGTGATGCCTGCCTACCACAATGTGTAGTCATACAGAACTCCGTGCTCACAACCTTCAATTCAATCAATGATCTTCGAAGGTATGAGGAAATCCCTCTTGGATTGGATCGCTTATATGAATGAATACGTTCGTTCGGGAGAATCATTTTCCAGCAGCTTACTGCGTAGAGGACCTTGGACTGGAGAAGTCTGATGTACTTGCCTGGATAGGTAGTTCATCATCTAGTACAAACCCATCGAATAAAGGACTTTCAATTATTTATAATATCATGGGGGAACCCAAGACACAGAAGACGCTAATAATGCGTTTTGTTTCGGAGGTCCTACGGGCGTCCCCCCGCTCGTGTAAATGAAGCGGGGTTAGTGATCACAAGGACCTGTGGGTCATGGATGAAGTCAACTCATTTCCTACTTACTTTGAGGGGAATAAATATGGGTGCTTGTGTGATTGGGAAAACACCTTACTCAAAGTGTTGGACGGGCAACCGGTTGGCCTAGACAGAAAATACCAACATCTCTTCGAGAAGAAGAGGAACGTTCGATAATCCAAATGGGAAATTATATCCCTGCTCAATATTACAGTGAAGCATTTAAAGCAAGGCTCAAAGTTGTAGAGTGGGTTTCAGGTAGGCTCCTGTGGCGATATTAGAGAGAAGCGCATAGCAGCCACGCTTTTCTGTCAGGCTTTATAGATTCATATGGAGATACACCACTCTATTTAAAAAGGGCGTTATGAATACCCCAATTTTGAGCCTATTAGCGGGGAACCCTAATTTCCTTCATTCCCAAGGCTAGATCCTGATAGGAAGTGGGGTTACAGGGACTGACTATAGCGCTAGAAAGTGGAATGATTAGAGTACGTTTCCCGTGTCGTAAAGTGTGTTGTCCGGTTTGTAACTTACTGAATAGTTAGCATAAAGTGGGGGAGCGCTATAATGAAAAATATACGGGGAGGAGATTGTCTTAAGCTTTAGGATCACTAATGAAAGAAAGTAGGTGAATCTTGGTGATTCCGGAGCTGTCTGGATTGTTGGGCGTAGCATATTGAAAGCTAGGTTAGCATTGAGTATTGTGTTTCATTGAAGTGCCCTCTGTTGTGTTGTTGAGTCCTTTTTATCTTCAAATGGCCTTCGGCACAATGTATTAATGTTCGTCGGGGCATAATCATTTAGTTCGAAAAGGCCCTTTTGTGTTGCGTCTGATGTGTGCCCAGTGTAGTTCGGCGCTTTGTTTTCCCCTTGCTTGTAGGGTCAGCGAAGCGTTTGTTCTGCGGGGTTTTTCTCTTACTGACAGGTTGGAAGGCCTTGGTGATCTATTGGGGTTAGGTGCTTTAGATCCAATCTTTGGCCATGGGGATAGGTCTAACCCATAGACTCTCTCCTTCACTCAGGTAACAAGGAGGTATCAAATCCTTAGTTTTTTCTTTCTAAGGTGAGACTCTTTAAGTTCAAGTTGTCTAAATTAGCTTTTGAGGTTAGGTCTCCTTCCTACTTCCTATCTTTATAATTATATATTCTATTATTGGGATAAATAAAATGGGGTAATTTATCTTACAAGCAAGCGTCTACCCCTTTTATAATAATTAAGGCACTCGACCTATACTTAAGGGAGAGGGGAGTGAAATGCACCATGAAATAAAGTTTCTCTTACTTATGTAATAACGAACTCTCCTCTCCCTATAGATTGGTAGTCGAGCGACTCTATCGAGTACCTCTCTTTAGACACTAAACTTCAGAGTGCATTTCACTCCCCTCTCCCTTAAGTATAGGTCTCCTTCCTACTTCCTATCTTTATAATTATATATTCTATTATTGGGATAAATAAAATGGGGTAATTTATCTTACAAGCAAGCGTCTACCCCTTTTATAATAATTAAGGCACTCGACCTATACTTAAGGGAGAGGGGAGTTAAATGCACTCTGAAGTTTAGTGTATAAAGAGAGGTACTCGATAGAGTCGCTCGACTACCAATCTATAGGGAGAGGAGAGTTCGTTATTACATAAGATAAACTTTATTTCATGGTGCATTTCAGCTACTATTTTTATTTTAGACCCATATAAAATTTCAGTGTGCATTTCAGCTAGAGGGGTAGATCTCCCTCCTATTTTGCATCTTATAATATTACGGATGTCATAATGATCACTCTTAGAGATAAGATAGGTTTTATAATAATTAATAATGCATGCAATTAAGAAAACCTTTTCTGTTCGAGCCCCAATAAAAGAGAGAAAGGAATAGATCCAATTAAAAAAAGTAGGTTCTAGGAGGAAGTTCAAAGGTAGCAGTGCAGATCAGATTCCTTGGGTGGGGAAGTGGGGTAATATTCGAGGAGCTAGGTAAGCTTGTCTGTCCTCGGCCTCCTCCTGAGCTGCTCTCGGGTTACTCAATGGTTCATGAGGGGTTGAGGGGGTATTATCTCTCAATGTTGATGGAGGGGTTGAGGGTCATCTTGGTTCCAATGCTTGAGGGTAGGTCAGTTCATCAGTCAGTATCGGTAGGTAAGGATGCTTGATTCAGTTTCGATGGCTTAGATGGTACAATTAGTTCCCGATATTTTCTGTAAGGGTTGAAGACCTAGATTCGGTTAGTTATTGCTTGTTTCAGTCAAAGTATCAATCTCACTAGCTTCACCTTAAGATGGCTATTGCTATTGCCGTTAGCTATTGCTTTAGCTATTGGTAGTTCATTTCCTTTTGCTCTTAGACTTAGCCAAAGAAATGGTGGGGCTTTGGCGGAGCAACTGAGAAATGAGATTGACACCTACCTTTTTGTAAGTGCTCGTCCTGGTTTGTGCCGATCTGCATGCAGGAAAACGCAGAATGATTAGCTTAACTGTGCTTAAGCTAAGCAGAAAGGAATTATTGTCTCCAAGTTCAGACGACTACGCGATGTTGTTCTTTGTGGTTATGAGACGAGTCGTAGCAGGGCGATGAACCAGCGCATTTCCCGCTCCAAGGTCCTTGGAGGAAACAAGGCAAAGTGGCAGAAAACACCTGTGTAGCAGCACAGCGGAAGACACGAGCTGCAGACCAACCAAGGCAGGGGGAAGGTAACTAGCGGGGCTCAACCCTTTATGATTCCTTCGCCCATCATACACCAATAGATACGGGGATAATACTTACTTTCGGCACCCACTTACTTCCCTATTGTAGCTACAAGGGACAATGGAAGCACCATCTACTTAGAACCTAAGTAGAGCCGTGCAAACAACAGAGACAAGCACTCCACGTCTTCCTATTCCGCTTTTCCGCGATACGTTATTAAGTTCTTGAGCTACGATCTTACTTAACCGTATTTACTTATATATATATGCAATTTCGCCCCAACTAATGGATGCCTGCCCCTTTACATATTGAACATGTTTTTTGGATTGACAAGCATGAAGGAGCCCGATTCTGAGACCAACGGAATGAGCTCATTGAAACAACCCGAAGGACGGGAATCGGATCATGAGCTGCCGAACCTACATACTCACCAGATTTATTGTTGGGATACGTGCAGCCAGTTCCAAACATGTAGCCTCGTCAATCAAGAAATTCATTTCGTTTGGTCACCATCGAAATAACGTATTATATATAGGTTAGGTGGTGTGGTTGTTACAAAGATAAAAGAAGTGAGGGAAAGTACGACGGACGATGGCCCGGCTGTTGAGTGACTGAATTGAATAAGTGGGCCGGTTTGTTTCCAGTTGTTATCCTATTCTCTCATTGTATTTTCCCCTCAATTCCATTCTCATAGGCTCACACTTCCTTACCTCAAAATCCCTGCTTTCTTTGGGCGGGAGTAGGTCTTCCTTTAGCCCCTATACAATTGTTCAGGTTGGTCTGAGCAAGCATATAGCAGCATTTGATCATTTCCTCCTTCCATATCTGTGTGTACACTAGTGAGACAGTCTACTTCAAGCTCCTAAGTCCGCTTTTCTCCCCCCTGTACCCTTCAAGCTTTTCAAGCACATGTCCTCCTTCAAGATCTGTATGTGCACCAGTGAGACAGAATTCTCCGCATGCACACTAGTAAACCAGTCTACTTCAAGCTCCTAGGATAAGGTAAACCCTTTCCGATGTTGTAAGGTGTGCGGGGCTGACCCCCCATTCATCCCTATATCTAGGGCTGGCTAGATATGGTGGCCGGCAGGCTGCCTTTTTATATTAGTTGAATCGTGGCAGCAGAGAGGTCGGTGTTGGACTTGGTTCCTTTACTAACCCCTTGCCTAACTCGGTAAAGGAATAATTTAAATTGTATGGTGCAATATCTCACTGAAGATCCATTGGTAAAATCTATTGCTTTCCCGGTACCTAGAGCAATCTGTCCCTATTGTAAAATGCACCCACTACTATATACACACTCTTCGCCTTGGTAATGTTGCGCGGTACACACCTGCTCTTCCGACCAGTAGTCAGGATCCTAGTTTGGGCTCACCCGGTTGAACCATAAAAAAGAGATTGCAGTGCCGAACTATCAAATAAAGTGCATTGACAGCCACCTGGAGAGCCCTTCCAAAGCAGGCGTATCCACAGCCAAAAGAGCCTCTGTAAAAAGAACGCACATGAATGCCTCATATTGATCCAATAGATACGGAGCCAACAACAGAGGCGGTTTACCGTCTAGGTGACCGGGGGATTTCAGTACTCTATTAATATCCAAATTCGGTCCCCACTGCAAAAGCATTTCCAGGTTCTTATTGAGTTCCAAAGCCTATTCATGTTCCGGGTGAATATCAAAATCCAGATTGATATCGAGATAAAGATCCCACGGTTGCAGATCTATCTCAAATTGTCCAAGTCTAACCATCAATTCGTCCAACGCCCCTCCCAGATTTATAAGAAACCAGCGCAAAGACAATATAGTGATAACGTGACATAGAAATGGGCATTGGACAGGCAGCTAGGTTACTTTGATCCCGAGAGCATCCGGCCCGGTCGATATGGTTGTTTTACTTCTTTAAAAGGAAGAGAGGCAGTAGGGCATCGATCACGCAGGGAATAGGGGCGGATCAATCATGCATCATGTAGGGCCCGTAGGGAGAGAATTCACTCGGCTTAATCACTTATTTTATCTCCAACAGGCGAAACTCCAACTGGTTATGGATCAACAGGTTCAAAAATAAAATAAATTGGCTATGGGTCAACTGATTCTGATTCAATAACAAGGTTAAAAGGATCTGTAACTCAATCCGGTACCGTAGCTGCTGGAAGCAGGTGCATAGCCCAGTGGTACTCCTGCCGCAGGTGCCTCTAGCTCTCCCTATGTTTTTGCAGGGTATGGATATCGTTCAGGCTTTGGATCTCGCTTACGATCATCAACTGGTTCTGCTCGGGCAACTGGATCAAAGTAAATCGTCCCCGCTACTAGTGCTTCTTTCACTCGGTAAACTGCTTATTCAACTGGTCAATATACTAAATAAACCAAATCACCCGAATCCACTTCGACTGAAACGACTGGCATTGGCACTCGAACTGGATATGGAAGGGAAGCCGCTGGAACGAGCTAGGATGTGTCAAAAGCTGGAACACTAGGCCTAGGCTATGTACCAAAGGCTTTTCATGTACCAAAAGTAATAACACATTATTTATATGGAAGGTATACATCTGGCTTTGTCACTGCTTATGGGTAAATGGATAAGGCTACTGAGTCTCGATCTGGATCTGG
>ML787035.1:454783-489658 GCA_009831015.1 Picea engelmannii
GCACTTATTTATGGTACAAGTTGATTACAGGATTATGCATGGTTGATGCACTTGTTTATGGTACAGGTTGATTACAGGTTGGTGCATGGTTGATGCACTTGTTTATGGTACAGGTTGGTGCATGGTTGATGCACTTGTTTATGATACAGGTTGATTACAGGTTGGTGCATGGTTGATGCACTTGTTTATGGTACAGGTTGATTACAGGTTGATGCATGGTTGATGCATGATTCATATTTATTGGTACAGGTTTACAACGGTATATCTCATAGTGATAGTATGTCAGTGGTTCCATCATTCTACTTCTACTTCAGGGTGGCATGACTTGGCAAGGACAGGTGTTTGTAGCCACCTTCCGGTTGTAGCCGAAGAACATAGGGGGTTGTAGCCTCCTTCTGGTTGTAGCCATAGAATTGGGGAGTTGGAGCTTCCCTCAGGTTGTAGCCTAAGAAACTAGGGGGTTGGAGCCTGCTTCTAGTTGCAACTGGAAAACAAAGGAAGTTGGTGCTTCCAATGAATGTAATTCTTCAAGACATATAAGAAAAAAGAATTCCATGGTTTTCTCTCGATTTGGGTTTCCACGTAAAACACTGGTGTACTATGCATGTGTGTGATTTTTTATTTATTACTGCTCATTATTGGATAATAATTCTACATTGATATAACATTTGAAGTAAAAGGATTATAATTACGTTATTACTGATTCACCCCCCCTCTCAGTAATCCAGCAAACCCTCCATTAATCCATTTAATTAATCTATGCACTGAACTTAACATCCATGACTTGTCAAATGCACAACCCCATATCACATTTAACCATTGCCAACTATACCATAATGCATATCAAACGTGCTTTCATATAACTCAATAAATCGTATAGCCACTAACTTTGTTAGCTAGGACCAACATCAATCCTTTTAATTTCATTTTCCTTTAATGTAGCATAGTATAGGATAGCCTTTTTCCATTGGATTTGTTCCATATGTCTTTTATCTGTTTTCAATTTATCTTATTTGTTGTTACTAACATGTATTTTTCGTAGGTATCACAAGTAATAAATCAAGGAGTAAATAGAAAAGGTAACAATGGATATCATAAGACATTATGACCTGACATTAGAGCTTAGAGTAACAGAAACAACACATAACATGCCTTATCCATCATCCATTTTTCACAATAGAACCAACATTTCACCATTGATCATGTAGAGCCCTGTAAACAATGTCGAACAACAACATAAATTTCAAATAAGAAACTGATCCTCTAATCTACAAGGGGGCCCCACCTACTAGTATTATATATATCGTTAGCTTATAATAATAGGCTTTAGAAAATACTTTGTGAGAAAAATCCGCGTTGCGATTTTTATCGTCAACACTTCCCATGACGCCCCCATCAATGAAGACTTCCCAATGATCACCTACTCCTTATCTCATCTGATGATCCATGGTACGAAAATATCCTGGTGTACCTCTGCACTTAGAAATGCATCCCTCATATCTCTCGTGGTGATAAACTCTGCATATGACATCACACATCTCGTTACCTCCCCCTTGGAGAAGTCCTCTACTGCAAGGGGGAAGATACAGTCATCCACCACTACCTCACCATTTAAGAAGCCTAGAAAGTGTTGAATTATTTTCATAGTGATGCCTATGGGGGTCACCTTTTAGGAATGTCTACCGCTCAGAATGTCATCCAAGCTATTTACTTTTGGCTCACCTTATTTCACGATTTCATCCACGTAGTCAAGCGCTATGATAAGTGTCAACTATTTGCACATAAATCTAGAGGTCCACCATCTCCCCTCCATAATGTTATCACAACAAACCCCTTCTGCAAGTGGGGCATTGATTTCATGACTTGCAATCCCCCATCCAGTAACATGCAGAAATGGATCGTAGTCACAGTTGATTATTTCACCAAGTGAGTCAAAGCCATGCCCACATTCAACAACACAATTGACACAACAATCCACTTCTTCTTTGACCATGTCATCACCCACTTTGGAGTCCCCCTCCAACTAGTGTCTAACCATGTCAAACATTTGAGAATGAAGTATTCGTTGAGTTACCTACCAAACTGGGATTTACCCATGAGTTCACTTCGACTTATTACCCCCAATCAAATGGGAAATTCAAAGCCATAAATAAAGTCTTCAAGACCATGTTCCAATGCATGGTCAACAAAAAAAAAATAACTAGGATCATATGTTATTCTTTGCATTATGGGCATATCTCACAATCTTCAAAATGACAACTGAGTTCACACCATTCCATCTATTTCATGGGGTGAAATATGTACTTCCCATCGACTGTGAAATACCTACTCTACCACCACAGTTGATCTCTTGCCAGATACTACCCCCATCAAACAATGATTACTCAATCTCGAATCTCTTGATGAATATCTCCGATCCTCCTTACAAAATAATGAGGCAACCAATAAATAGTCTAAGGTTTTCCTCGATTGTCAATTTAACTTTTTATCCTTCACTAAAGGAGATCACATATTATCCTACGACATTACGCATGATACCCTAGGCCACGAAAAATTAGAATCTCTACAGTGGGGACCATATATTGTCCACCATTGCCTCACTAAAGGCACCTACATCTTGGCTCAGGGACCATACTCAAAGATATTTTCAACGAGTTATATCTAAATAAATTCTACCCATAGTATAGCCACTCTACCTTAGGGAATTTCTTCTATTTTCCTGGAATTTTTAGTCCTTTTTCTCAAAATATCCCCCCAAAACCATATGTTTGATTCCTTTCTCTTATTTTGAAAGATGCATTATTCAACCGCCTACCACATCGAGTACGTTGATGGTGCTAGCTTCTAGACTCAAAGTCTTTCTTCGACTTCTTGGGCCATTTACACCCCTAACCATGTATCACTACACTCTAGTGGTGTATTCATCGGTCCTGCCACTAATAACCAAGAAGAATACGTCATTGTCATTGGTCTCCTCTCAAAATCCACTCACCTCCATAATAGTCACTTAAGCATCCTTTTAGATTCCCAACTCATCATTATGCAGTTGAATAATGTTTATCACATCCATGATCCATGCCTCTATCACAAGTACATGCAAGTTAAAATTTTATCGTGAAATTTTGAGTCAATCACATTTACTGATATTCCCAGGAGCCTCAACCAAGGTGTGGATCATATGGCTAATCAAGTCCTAGATTGGCATTTATCCCATTAGCATACAAGATTAACATTAATGCATCAAATAAAATAAAGAGCCATCCATCACATCAAACATATATACAAAACCATAAGAAACAACATCATCAAACTGTGTGTATATATATATGTATATATATACAATCACCTTAGCCCCATGGCGAGGCCCAAATCTGAAAAAATATGCCCTCAACATCTACAAAATGGGAGTTCATAAACTCTTATACATCATACAAAAGTGAGCCATTCCCATACTAGAGGCGACACCTACGAAGCCCCTAACTCTAAAATGTCACCAGTTGGAGGATCCGTTGGTGGATCCTTGTTGCCAGGGGGATCTCTCCCCCCACCTAGGGGTATCTCACTCGTAGGGATGTATCCATTCAATAATGCTCCAGCTACTACCACTCGTCATACAATCAACCTCCAACCATGGTCCACACCTATAAAATTCTCCAGTATCTGCTCATCCCAGATATGAGGCCATATCTCCTTAGGTACTCCATCCAGGTCTGCCTCCATCCATCATCTCAGATCCCCAATATCCCTAGCTAGTGCAGTTGTATCATCCCTAGAAAGAGTATGTGATGGACCTACAACAGTTTAATCATATTGGCAGTGGTGTCATCTTTCCCTTCCCTCCACATCCTTCTCCTCCTCCTTCATAGTTCATGCAAACACGACTTCCTGGTCGTCAGATCCCACATCTGCAAAGTCACACAATAGATTTCATGAGTCTTTGTGGTAGAAAAATATATACATCCATGAGTATCAAACATGCAAAACAAAAGAAGCATACCTCAGTGATCCCAATACTCACATGTGATCCAGATTTTATGAGAAGAATGAAATGAATACATATTATTAAAATATGTTTGACACAGAATAACATAGATACAATAAAAAAAAAAATCTATTCAATAAGGAAATAAGTTGAAACTGTAAAATGTAGTGGAAAACAAGCTTGTTGGAATGGTGGCATCTTATCACTAAGAATATATGTGATGGTTGTGCTCATTCGTAAGAATATCATTACAATGAGGCTCTGAAGGCCTTTTTACAATAATCAGGAATGTCAAAAACCCTAGGAGATGAAGCGCCAAAAGTCATGTGGGCCCCAATTGGGTAAGTTAGTACATCAAATTCCCGGGGTCGTAACTTTTGCATACGATATTCATTTTAGGCACATGATAGCCCATTGGAAAGGTCATTCTTGACTATGGCGAGCCCTAAAAATGATGTTTAGGGCCTCAAAACGACCCCACAAGTCAGGGACTCGAAAACTAGGAAACAAACTGCCAAAAAAAATGCTAAAATGAACCAATTGGAATAGGTGGGAGGCCACCAAAATCCATATGGATCAATCCTCACCTCTTATAAAGAAATGGTATCCATTTCATTGAGTTCCCCCATCAGATGAGGAAATTTCTACTGAATTTGGCCCCGAGAGAGCCACTTGCGTTAGTGCAGGAGTTGCCCTACTTTGAGAACTCGATAAAGTTGGATCCTTTGTTGTCAAGTTCCCTTGATCTGTGTGTCCACAATCTGATCATTGGATGTTTGTTGCATACAGTCAGGGTTGAGCTCTATTGGTGTCAACAACTTTGCTATCTCTAAGGTGTCCAATAATGGTGGGAAATATAGCCAAAGGAGAGCCATGTTGAAGACTAGGTGTAGGCCAAGGAAAGGGGGAATGTTGACTGAAAAAGCATTGTCACCCACGGCCTTTGGGATGGTGTATGGCCCATACTGGATTGAGTGAAGCTTTCGATGGGGCCCTGTAAGGTGTTCTTTCTACAAGTGCAACCAAACTTTGTCGCCCACCTGAAACTTATGTGCCACCCGATGTTGATCATGGCGCTGCTTGTACTTGGCATTGGACTTCTGTAAAATATCCTGAACCTGTTGGTGGATGTGGTCGATCCGCTCAATAAACTGGGTGGATTTTTTAGCATCTGGTGGAGCAGGGGACAAGTTGAACGAGGTGATCACCATGGGTAGTGAAACATCCATGGGGCCCAATGGTTGGAATCCCAACCCCACTTGAAAGGGGTTGTGGCCAGTTGAGCTACGCAGGGCTCGGTTGTAGCTATGCTAGACATAGGGAAGACTCTCATCCCATGTGTGGGGGTTCTTGGAATTGTACATGCGCAGGGTATGTATGATCATCCGATTGACAACCTCAGTTTGGCCATCTATCTCAGGGTGGAAGGTAGTGGATTTGGTGAGCTTGGTATCCAATGGTGACCAGAGGCTCGACTAGAATGTGCTGAGGAACTGACTATCTTGATATGAGAAAATGATTTTGGGATGCAAAAGTGTACCTAGACGTTTTCAAAGAATATCTTGGCAGTGGCCTTTGCGATGATGTTATTCTTACAAGCAGTCATAATTGCCATCTTGGAAAAGCGATCAACAATCACAAAAATATTCATTTCCCCTCTTGGTGGACAGGAGGCCCAAAATGTAGTCCATTGAGATGGATTCCCATGGATTGTCAGAACTAGGAAGAGGCTTGTACAAGCCTTGTTTCTTAGTGGTCGGTTTGGCAATAATGCAGGCAGTGCAGGACCTGATATACTTGCTAACATCCTATCAAAGTTTCGACCAGTAGAAATTTTTTTGCAGCACTGCCACTGTCTTTTCAATGCTAAAGTGTCCTGCCACCCAACTGTAGTGAGATTCCCAAATAATCTTTTTGTGCTTTCTTGATGGAACACAAAGATGGCCTATATGACCCAACATCCCGTCCTGAATATGGAAATTAGCGACCACTAAGTTTGCTCCCAACATTTGGTAGGCGGTGGAGAAGTTAGGGTCTGTCTCATAGAGGTGGGGCCATCCGAAGGTATTTTTGGCACAGGGGTAGACCCAAGTCTCAATGCTTTAAAAACACACCAAAAAAACCCTAACTACCGGCCCTTTTGGCAACACCTATGAAGCATATGAAGTCTCACACGAGGTAGAGGCAGGGGGGTTGTAGGACTCAGGTGTCTACAACCAAGTTGGGACATAGATATGTGATTACAACACTTAGAAGAGAACTTAAACAACAGGTCAAGCAATAGAGCCAACTCCTTATTATCACATAACCTTACTAACAGATCATGCACGTAGCCAACTAGCCAAACTTCTTACATCGCTTGCACTAAGCTTCTACTAGTAGTAGTTCTTTCTACATTACATTTCTTCCTATATATAATTTTTACAAAAACTCCTAAACATGGGTAAACCTATGGGATAACATCCCATAACCCATTACATAAAACCTATTAAACCTTTTGTTGGGTCAACAAGCCCACAAAATATGTGATATTTCACGATCTCATCTTTGCTTGGGTGCTCCATCTTCGACCAGCCTGTCGAAGTCCCAAAAGTGGTCAAACCCGACCAATGTTCTCTCAAAACTTGGTCAAGGGCCAATAGGCCCTCAATACTCACTTGTGATGTGTCCTGAGTCACTCTAATCTAGGGAATGCTACTTCAAAAGCCTCAAGCTTAGCTCGAGTTACCTCAACTTGTTGTTTTGCCAGATCTTCCTACTCGGAAAACTCCTGAATCAATTTCTTAGTAACAGTCCCTTCCAGACGATGTTCCACTGTCACAACCAATTGGTATAGTTATGAGCCTTCTCCTTCAATATCTTCAAAAAATGTGCAAGCTTCATCCTGCACTAGTTGTAGTCTCTGTGTCACTTCCATGAAACTGCTCTGGATGGCAGTAATCTTCTGCTGGACTGCGCACTGCTCCTGTGATCTCTTTATTCACTCGACCGTGGTGAGTAGCTTCATTTGTGCCTGCACAGTGGATGCCTATTGTTTCACCTCCTGTGGTTGTGCTTCCAGTTTCCTCAGCTCTGGATCTTTTTCAAGGCATTGTAGGTCTACACTCTTTTATCACTCAACTGCTTACATTATAATGCGAGGATTTGGATCCTTCCAAATGTGCTCTTGGCGGCTTCCTCCCTTTGTTCGTGCACTTCTTGCAGAGTGCTTGACACTTCTTGGATCTATAGCTCTGTTATCCTTGCTTGAAGCTGTTGAATGGCCTCATCAAGCTTCCCCACTTGCATCTCAACTGAATCTGGTTCCTCTTATGCCAAGCCTGACACAGAGCGAAGTGCTTTAGTCATTGCTTCTTTGACCGCAATCTGCTTTGCGATTAGCTAGTCCTTTTCTTTATTCATATTCACATTTTCCTCCTCGAACATCGCCTGAATTTCATCTTTCTCATTCTCGTAGGTGGTTACATAGGACTGCGCAACCCGTAGTTTCTCTAAGACCTCCTCCTTTTCTTGCTTCAAGGCTTCTCTAGCCTTCTCCTTCTCTTCATGGAATCGAAAAATTTGAGCCTCTGTTGCATCTGCTAATCTTCATAATTGGGTGGGTTCATCCCCCAATTATGCAATCTTTGACAAAGAAGGTGCAGTAGGTAATACACCTCTCGAATGGATGGCTTGTTGTATCTCCATCAGCTCCTTCTCTATTCTTTCATATAGTGTCTCCTCCTTTGCTCCATAATGTTGCAAGATATCTTATGAAGCATCCTCCATGGCTACGATGATTAGATCGACATAGTCCATTAGGAGTGTGGCCTTCATATTGGGCTTACTGGCATACATCTTCTTTATTGCGGAGGGTTTCTTCAGAGAAACCTTCCACTTCTTCAATGTTTTGGCCTCGGTAAGGGGATCCTTTGGCAGTGTAACTTTGCCTTTTCATTGTTTTTCTCCTTCTTCCCCTCCTTTTTCTTTGTTTACTTCATCTCCTCCTCCTTCTGCGAGTGAGTCAGGTCCACTTTCCTCTGAGGTGTTTTCCTCTTCATCAGTTTCTATGTTCTTCACTTCTTCCTTTTTCTTTTTTTTCTTTGCACTAGTTTGTATTTCATGCTCGACCTGGGTGACCAAGGGGATTCCAATGATTTCGGGATCAGAGAGTTTTGCATCTTCCACCGGTACAAGGAACTCTGCTGGCCTTTATTTTTTTATCTCTTCCATATCCTCATCGGTCAATTTATAATAGGACTACAACTCCTCCTTTCTCCAATCCCTACATGCAGTTATAAAGTGTCGATCTGCGTGGAACTTTGCTAGCGGTCTGTACTGGTGCAATGTGTTCAGTGTCATTCGTGGAAATGCCTCAATAGCACGCTTCAGTTACTGTTAGTAGGCATGGAGACATCGTTCAACTACCACTACTTCGACATATCATTTGTATACTACAAGGTGGAGAACCTTGTGGCCAATGGCTCTGATGGCTTAACTTCTGGAAATTTCACTCCTTCCAGCATATTCCAAGTGACAAATGTGATCAGTACCAGTAACCAACTGAAATGGAATTCATACCCCTAATCCTATGCTTTGTGATAGTCCTTCTCGAGCTCATTGACAAGGTAACTTGCCCAGTTCATTTGCATCCCCTACACGCACTTTCCTACGAGGTATACTAAAAATCCTATGACCTGCGTGGGACGGTTCTTTTTGATGAGCTTGCCAGCTATAAGATGAAAATCTAGGCGCATTGTGCCATCTTGGATGGAGGCTAATTTGTAGCCTCTCTTTCCCTTTTCTACATTTCCATAATCCTCCTTTATGTGATGTGCCATGGAGTGATTGGAAGTCTTCCCTGGGTAGAACTGTTGAGGGTCTGTTCCCTGCATGCTCGGCCCTGTAATCAAGTGGATCAGCACTGGGTCCACAGTGATGCACCTGTCAAGCCACAGATACCCTCCATGGTAGCATGACAGGAGGAGTTTAACCCAAGTGTTAACCTCCTGATGTTGGTTGAAGTGAAGGATCTTCATTACATTCAGGATCATTGATTGTGGGATCTCCTTAATCCACAGTTAGGAGACTATGCACGACTTCTTCCCAGATGTATTCATCAAATACCTATGCAGCACAAGCATCACGTAGTTCTTCTTATCTCCGAGGTTAAAGTTGTTGTTCTTCAAGGCTAGGATCTATCCTAACTTGGGTCCAACTACGTGTATCCCCTTTGGGATGTACGCAGTGATCAACGTGTACTCAAAGTCACGTGGGATGCTATCACAGTTCACCATGCCAACCAAAGATGATATGTAATCTGGCAAGACTAACGGGATCTTCTTCGCATTAGCCAGATCGTCGTGGTACTTTCTTCTCTTCTCAGTAGTATGGCTAGAACGACGTCTAGTTGAGGGGGATTCTTACAGTCCCCCAGTTGACGACGCATGTATTCCTATAGAAATACCTTTCTCAACCATGAGCTCCACGAGAATCTCCTCCAAAAATCTCTCTAATGCACAATGTTCACCCAACATTCACACTTGTAACCAAATAGATCAGGTAGGTGAACGGACAAGCAAGGTAATCAAATGGATGGCCGGGTCTAGAAATAACAGCATGATATACAATCGATTCTTTGTTAGCTTGGATAATCACAGGTGGCAAAAAGTGTTCTCGCCGCAGCATTCGATGGGTTAAATAAGAAAGCACCGTAACATATTCCTCCAACGAGTAGGAATGCCTCAATCAATATGAGCTAGTCCATTATGGTGCAGTATCAATGGTCCATTTTCTCATAACTATGTTTTCTAGCCATTCTGGGGTGTCATTCTAATGGTTGGGATGCCTCCAATGGTCATATAGCTTCATCATGGAGAAGTCCCATTCTATGTGGTTCTACTGTTCTTATGAGGTTCAGGGACTGCAAGCCTACCTTCTGTGAAGTCTTCTCTAGAACTTCCTATAGTTTTTCTTGCTTGGCTTTCTTCTTACTGAGCTTTCTTGCCTTCTTTCCCATGATCTGAGTCTCTGGATTCCTCTTTCAATTCTTATTCTTATCCTCTCTTAGCATGGTAGATTCACACTGTTAATGTTCTGTCAAAGGGTTCAAATGTAATACCTCTTCTCTTATTAACTATGGGTTATGTATTCTTCTTTCTTGCATGGATAGGTCCTTCAAACCTTTTTGTGTTCTTTCAACCTCGATAGCTAATTCTCCGGCCCTATGTTGCTTCCACCTATCCTCTTGTTCTTCTATTAGTTTCTCTATTTTTACGCTATGAGGTCCCTTAGCTATTTCTTTTTCTGTTATGTAGCTTCCTCCTCTGCTTTCCTTCTCATCTAGTCTTTCTCAATCCAAGTCTTTCCCAACAAAAGTGGAAAAGGGGTGTTGTTCTCAACAAATTTGATGACTTCAAATTCTTCTTCGGTCGATGTTTCATGAGAAATAATAGGTATATTAGTAACTCTTCCACATAGGGTTATCCTCTTTCCTTTAAACAAGTCTATCCTTCCGATTGAAGGTACCATAGCAGGCTTTCCAAAAATTTCCCAAATGATTTCTGGCATAATATTCAAGTGTGTTTCTTCATTGAATACACAGTCTATGTCGAAGTCTTCTATTCTTGTAACTATGCGTTGTTTTTCTTTCAGGATCTTTGGTAAACTGATGTCTCTGTGATCCCCCGTTAATTCTTTAAATTTTACTAACAGTCTCAGACTCTAGCTCTTTATGATTCTCTAACATATCCATATTCTTTCGACCTTCTTTATAGTTTTCTTTTCTCATGTTCATCTTTTCAACTTTAGTAATCATTCTTGGAAAATCCTCAACCTCGTGACCAATAGCTTTACAACAAAGACAAATAGGACCTGTACCAGGGAATTCCTTAGCAATATGTCTTGGTCTTCTGCAATTATAACACAGTGTCAATCCTCTCTTTCTTTTAAATGATCCCTAGCCTCTCATGTACTGCGCACTAGGATCACAGTGTTGGACCTACAATTTGCAAAAATTCTTTCTAGGTTCCTACATCCACTTATTAGTCCAAACATTCTTTCTATGCATAGGAATAACATATGTTTCTCTATTTCTATCAAATTTATTTAGATCAACTCTTTCTTCTAACTTTGCCCTAGTCTTCAAACAAAATCTATCAAACATACCTAGATTCATACTTTCGAAGAAAAAATTTCCACTTATATTACCTTTACCAGAGCACAAAGATTTAAGATCTTGCCTATTTTCTTCAGATCAGGTTTCTTTCTTAGCACAAAGCTTCACAAGTTAAGTAGAATATTGCGCACTACAACAACAGATCTACACACAGAGCTTTCTCTTTTCTTCAGTTCCTAGCAATCACAGTTATAGGTCCCAACAACAGAATCATTTGTTGGCACAGGGGTAGAACCAGGGTTCAACGCTTTAACAATGCACCAACAAAACCCTAACTATCGGCCCTTTCGGAAACACCTGTGAAGAAATTGAAGTCTCACCCGAGGTACAGGCAAGGGGGGCTGCATGACTCGAGTTTCTACAACGAAGCTGGGACACAGATATGTGATTACAACACTTAGAAGAGCACTTAAACAATAATATGCATTAGAACAAGAGTCTCATTCACATCGCAGATTAAACCCTTATTACAAATCAGCGCAGTAACAATAAATATCAAGCACTTTCAATCATTTAGCACATAGAATTAACTCAGATATAGCATCCATTCCTCTTAATACCATTAAGCACTAAGAAACAACATCAGATGCATTCATCATATAGTATAACAACAACATTAAGAAAATAAATAGCATAAATCACATTGCACAAAGTACATCAAGACACAAGATATACGTGGTTCACCCCAGTGTGGGGCTACTTCCACCAAATTCTTCTTCTTCTTTGTTAATCTTCAAGCTTCTTACATTCATCCGCTCCTGTGCACAAAACCATAGAGCCAAACTCCATAGAGGACAGGAGATCTATGTGCTAGGTACCAGATCCTCCTTCCAAAATCAGGTCAAGGCACAGAGCCAACTCCTTATTAGCACAGAGACTTACTAACATATCATGCATGTAGCCAACTAGCCAGACTTATTACATCGCATGCACTAAGCTTCTACTAGTAGTAGTTCTTTCTACATTACATTCCTTCCTATATATACTTTTTACAAAAAGGCCTAAAAAGGGGTAAACCCATGGGTCAACATCCCATAAACCATTACAAAGACCCTAGGTAACCCTCTGTTGGGTCCAAAAGCCCACAAAGTACGTGAGATCCCGTGATCTCAGCTCTGCCTAGGTGCTCCATCTTCGACCAACCTATCGAAGTCCCAAAAGTGGTCAAACCCAACCAATGTTCTCTCAAAACTTGGTCAAGGGCTAATAGGTCTCATGGTCACAAGAGTCTAGCACCGTGGTGAGTTCCACGAGTGGAGTTCGAATGAGGAAATCAACAAATCGATTGTTACTTCCTATTTTATACTTGATGTTGAGGTGGAAATATTGTAAGTATGTGGACCACTTCTGATCGCAGTCATTCTACAATTTTCCTTGGGTCTGCATGAACTATAGTGGCTTGTGATCAGTGTGGAAGAATTTCTCCTTCCTCAGAATGTAATGTCTCCACTGGCAGCAAGCTTGCACAATGGAGGACATTTCTTTGTCGTAATTAAGGTACTTACAGAAAAAATCTGATAGTGTCTCACTATGATATGCCATGGGGTGGTTGTGTTGAGTGAGAACGACACCCACAACATATTCTGAAGCATCTGTCTCGATCTCAAAGGGATGTTTCATATCTGGTAATGAAAGTACCGGGGATGAGCACAAACAATTATTTAAGTCATCAAAGTCTTGTTGTTGGGACAGGCCCCACACAATGTTTTCCTTACTTCTACCCCTAATTACTTGGTTGAGGGCCCATGCAATATGAGAGAATCCCAACATGAACCTACGATAGAAATTGGCCAGGCCCAAGAAGCACTGAATCTCAGTGAGTGTGGTTGGGGCTGGTCAGTCATGAATGACTTGCATCTTGACTGGATCCACATTCATACCATGTTGATCAATGATGTATCCTAATTAATGGACCTTGTCCATGTCGAAGGAGCATTTTTCCAAGTTTTCATATAGTTTGTGCTACCACAGGGTGTGCAGAACCTGCTAAATATGTTGCAAGTGGTCCGCCCAAGTCTTGTTGTAGATGAGGATGTCATCTAGATACACCACTACAAAAGTACTAGTGAAAGTTCGCAGGATATCATCCATCATCATCATAAAAGTTGTTGGAGCATTTTTCAAATAAAATGGCATGACCAACCATTCAAAAAGCCCTTCTTTTGACTTGAAGATGGTCTTCCATACATCTGTCTATTCTATTGGGACCTGGTGGTAGCCAGACTTCAGATCAATATTACTGAAGTATTTGGCCCTCGTGATTTGATCAAGGAGGTCGTCCATTCGGGGAATCGGGTGCTAGTTCTAGACTGTGATTTTATTCAGGGGTCGATAATCAATGTAGAGTTGCTAGGTCCCATATTTCTTCTACACCAATATGATTGGGATCCCACAAGGTGATGAGATGGGGTGGATGTGCCCCTTGTGGAGAAGTTCTTGGATCTACCTCTTGATATCTTCATTTTCTAACAGAGAGTGGTGGTAGAATGGAAAATTAGGTAGTGGTGTTTTTGTGGGTGGGAATCCCTCCTACGGACTTAGAATTTAAGGGATCTAATCATGCATGCAGAAAAATACCATTTCAAAGGCCTCAACTCTTTCCTACTCTTCCAACACAAAACCCCGCATTCATTCAATAGAAAGGTGTAAATGATATTCGATAACTCTACCTTAAGTCCTTTGTTTGATGTTGATCCCTTTTCTTTCACTCGCTCTATGATTACAAGCCTCCTCCTAAAGCTGACCTGCATTCACACATGTACAAACAAAAAGCTACGAGCATGCATTTCATATACTAATTGTTGGGTTAGTTGTGAAAGTATCATAAAATAAACATTCAACTTGAACACATGATATAGCGGGATGGGAAAAGTATTCCTTTCTTGTATTAATCTTCAAAGTAGTAAACTTACAATATGTGGTCGACACTACTCCTTGAAACTGGTCCTGGGCTCCTCTTCAACTATCCTCCAACTGCATTTCTCTATACTTCTCTTTTCACAAGGATGGCTAAAGGTTGGGACAAGGGGAATGCTCAATTGGGTATAGTCTCTTTACTATGATTTTCCTCCTTTCAAATGGGACCCTTACCCCTTCTTTTATAGGCTAGAAGGAGTTAGGTATTTGGTCAAATGATTGACCATGCATGGCTGAAAGGTTTAGTTAACTTGCCCAAAGCTGTGTGTTCCATCATCAAATTTCCTTTTTCCATTCTTTTGTAGGTACACGCAGGCTGTATTGGAGCAGCTAGCATGTACACACATGAAGTAATGGAGCAGGGTGCATGGGCCTTTATAAAGAGGGTTTTTTAACCAGAGTTGTTCAGTACTGGCTTGGAAAAGAAGGCATATGGGATGGCCTGATGTCAAGTAAGTATGTTTGGTGAAAATTAGGGTTATAACAGATGCCCCCTAATGTGTGAGGTCAGAAGAGCATCTGATGGCCGAAATACATTACCAATCTTTCTCAACGTACCAAACCGATGAGCCCAGGGACCAGAATTCGGGAGGTGCCATTTGCAAAAAAACAATTGTCTCACCGAGGCGAGCATACTATAACACCATGTTTCCCCCAGTTTGTAAAAATAACTATACTGGCCAAGAACTGTGACAAACTCAAAAATGTGAACGCGTGATGTGAATGGACCTTGTAAAAAAGGTCGATGAATGTGAATAATATTTTATATATATATATATATATATATATATATTGTAGGACTGCTAAGAGGGGATATGCTGAAAAAGAGACCTTTTTGGCTAAAGAAAGGTGGTGGAAGGCACCTGGAAAGGTGGCATTAACTTCCACCAAAACAAATATTGTATTTGGACTTCACTAGACTAGAGAACCAAGAGTGGCTCACTGGCCCGAAATAAATTACTCGCAGGTTGGTAGGTATATGGCTCCTCAGGAATTAAAGAGGGATGGGAGAAGTGAACTGCCCATTCGTAGGAGCCTTGGGCCTGACCACTGCTTGGGAAATTGTGCCACACACAACCTCGCAACAGGGAAATGTGTGAGGAAGAAGCGCAGAGGGGCCAGACACGAGGGAAGGAGGAAGAACTCTAGAGATATGCAGAGTGAGTGATAGCAGAGAAAGGGGAAGAGTAACCCTCATTCTCGGTCACTGGCAAACCGAGATGCAGTCTCGCAGCATCGTGGTCTCAGCTCGGGGGTGGCTAGTGGTAAATTTGTTGGGAGTCACTAGGCCTATAGTTGGGTGGAAACAAGCACCCCTCTCAGCAGTTGCGTCACCTCTAGTTTTATTTCTGATAAGTGTTATTTGAAGTTAATGCCATAATCACATGTTCAGTTTTATGTGCTTGTAAATAGTTTTGAATAGAAGTGTTCATCTAACATTTGATTTGATAGAATGGATGTCGGTGTATGCTTACATGCCATAGTTGTTTTCTTCACAAATGATCAAGTCTGGGACATGAGTTCTCTCCACCGAGAATCATATTATATGCTTAGTTTCTCGTAATATTCTGGGAAGGCCTCTTGAGAGTACTCTTTTATGAGAATTACCCCATAAACCTTGTAACCATATTGAACCTTACCAGAGACTCAATTAAGATCAGGGATAATTGCCCAAGAACCATCTGAGGGTTCATGCAATCCAGTTCTAGAACCCTTATGCAAGAAAGAGTATCTTTCTAAGGTCTCGGGGTCATGGGAGCCTGAAGCTCCAAGAGTTTGAACTTCGTGATTCAAGATCAGAAGGGATAGCGAGTTAAAATATAGAAAGAAAATACCCTATCTCTTGGTAAATCAACATTCAGAATCCTTTCAAGAATACCCCAAGCCTGTCAACATTGACGGATTTAGAGAAGGAGCGTAGGCGTTAACACCTCTCCCTTTGATCCTTCGCAAATAGCAATGGGATCCTAGACCGTAGATCCCAGGGACCCATCAGAGCTCTATAAGTCGTTGATATTAACCTTTACTTAGGCAGTAGAGTGAACTTGACTATGTCCCGAAAGTCCTGAAGACATCGGGACCGTCCATGTTGGAGGACAGGTGGCAGAGATCTGACCATATCACGTATCAGGGATTCTTGAGTTTGGAGGTGGAAGACCAGGCTCTTGGAGTCACGAAGTCCTGAGTTGAGAGATCGTGATGCAATCTGGGCCATTGATCAAAGAGGAAGGAAAACCATGGGATCTGACGTCTCGATATATCGTGTATCGAGGATTCGTGAGATTAGAGGTGGAAGACCGGGCTCTTGGAGTCACGAAGTCCCGAGTTGCGAGATCGTGATGTGATCTAGGTCGTTGATCAAAGAGGAAGGATAGTCGTGGGATTTGACATCTCAATATATTGCGTATCATGGATTCATGAGTTTGGAGGTGAAATACCAGGCTCTTGGAGTCACGAAGTCCCGAGTCACGAGATCGCGATGTGATCTGGGTCGTTGATCAAAGAGGAAGGATAGCCGTGGGATCTGACCATTTCACGTATCGGGGATTCATGAGTTTGGAGGTGGAAGACCAAACCCTTAGAGTCATGAAGTCCCGAATAGCGAGAAGTAGGAGCAACCATTGAGTTAGGACCTCCTCGCCATATCGCATATCGGGGTCTCGGAGGTTGAGGGGAATTAGTTTTGATGGTAGAAGTCATGAGCTTCCGAGTTGTGAGATCTTGTGCAACACATGGCACGTCCACTTGGTGGGACCCATGTGGTTGATAGGTGGTGTGACGATAAGATGCCCAGAGAGAGACAGAAGTGGTGACAGGTGGTAGACACATATCGTTTGAAATGGGAGTCAACATCCTGTTGACTTCTCATACTTCGGGTTCTCGTAAGAAAGGAGCACAAAGGCCCAACAACTCAAGTCACGAAGCTGCAAGTTCTGAGAAGCCCGAAAGGAGTCAAACCTTCTTTGACTTTTGTGTCTCAGGGTTTTCTAAAAGAAGGGCCCAAAGGTTCAACCTTTCAACTCCCGAACTTGCAAGTTGTGAGCAAGGCTAGTAGTTAGCCCTAGCCAGTGGTCATGTGTGGAGAGTGATAATAAGGAGGGGCCATACCATATCGAAATCTCGAGTATCGACGATTAGTGAAGAAAATTCGAGGGTCGTCAACTCATGACTCGTGAGGTCGCGAGTTGTGAAAGGTGCTTTCATTTAGGCATGTATGTGGTCCTATCGAGATAGGGACTAAAGAAAAGGAGCTAGTTCTTTGTTGTTAAGCGGCAGGTAGATCTAGACGGACAGAACCTGCATGCCCAGATATACAGCCAGGGTTTCATTTCAAAGCCCCCTTGTCATTCTACCTTTAATATTGGACTCCCTTGTATTGCTGAGTCGTGAAACACGAAAAGGCACCTGGTTTGTTCGGCCTGTGGTCCTAAACCATGATCACAAGGAGGTGAATAGGGAAGAACTAGCCTACGCTAGGCCCCCGTAGGACTTTGGGGATTATGTCCCTGGAGGAAAAGAAAAAAAAATATTATGCCATAGTGGGTGTGTTACAAATTGGTATCAAAGCATGGTTACAACACTCGACCTGCATGGGCTCATGAACAAGTTGCGCAGAAGATCTGTTCGGAACACTCTTAAAAAGAGTAACCCCTTGTCTTAACCTTCCTAATTAAAAACATGAAATTAAGAATGAAAAAACCCTATTGTGTGTGTGTACATGTAAAAATATGAATTATGTACTAGTTATAAATGAATATAGATATTGACTAACAACCAGTGTTTTTCCTTTTGCACACAAGCGGAAGATCAGCCGTGGGAAATTATCAACGCATAGTATGGTGACTCACCAAGAAGTGGGAGAAGGCTCCCACAATAGAGACGAAGAGTCTGAAAAAAGGATGGCAGCAGGGACCCCTCCAGATTTAGCCAAGACTGTGAGGAGTCTCATGGTCGAATTACAAAGCTGCAAGGATGACAATGAAAGGATGATGAAAGAACAAGAAAAGAAAATAGAAATTAACATAGTTTTACTACAGAGTTTATCTGATCTACAAAGACAAATGTAGCATGAACCTGAGACTCAGAAAAATGGTCATATCAGTGGCCACACTGAGAGGAGCACCTTGAAAAAGTTCCACCCCAGAGGTAAAGGACCAGTGTCAAGTGATTCCTCTGAGAAGGAAGCTGGCGATTCATAAGGCTCTTCTAGCAACAGAACCAATTCCTATTCCTAAAAGAAACAGAAGAAGAAAAAGCCTTCCAAAGGTTGAAAATTTGAAGAATTCAAAAAGGCCAAACCACCCTCCTTCGACGGTGAAATAAAGAAGGGAGAGAAAGCAGAGGCCTAGATACTTGGACTAAAGAAGTATTTCAGATTCCATGACTTCTCAGAAAATATGAAGGCCCGAGTGGACACTTTCAACTTCAACAGAAAGGCTTCCATTTGGTGGGAAGATCTTAAGAATGTGAAAGGGGTTCGCGAAGAGGACCTATCCTAGAAACAATTTGAGAAATACTTCTGGAAGAAGTATTTGTCAGAAAAATATTTCGACGAGAAGACTAAAGAGTTTTATGAACTCAAACTGGGACAACTCACTATAGAAGAATATGTCAACAAATTCCTCGATTTGTTAAGGTATGTGATGCAGGAGCATCTCCCACATCAAGCGAGCCAGCATGGAAGTGGAAGACAACTGGACAAGCCAACACAAATTTTGAAATCACTTTGGAATTGATGCATGAACATTAATATGGAAATTTAATGAAGTGTACTTGTATATTGTAAATGGACCTTGAGCAGATTGCTCTCGTCCTTAGTAGGTAGATGGAATTTAAGGTAGTTAATGTAAAGTAGACAGAATTTAATTCTAGAGTAAACTGCTTGAGAGCGCAAGAGGGAAACTGGATATAGCCACCCTCATTAGGCATTTGTAATAGTAGTAGAAGAGGAAGAGCAAGAGCATGCAGAGAGCTGTGAAAAGAAACACCAATGTACAGACATTTGAATTAATAGAAGAAAGCTTTGATTCAAATTCATGGTTTTGTGTTTGTTCTCTATGTATGGATGTTGATATGCTCATTGGATGTTTGCTTCCTTTTATACATTTGCTTTGATATGTTGTGTATATGATTTCATGTTTGGAATAGAGTCTGAGAGGAAGAAGAAATGAGTTTCAATTGTTTCTCTATTTGAGCCAGAGAATTTCTGGAAGGAGTGCAATTGAAGTGTCCGCAAGGAGTGTGTTGACAGAGGGCTCAGATAGTTTAACTTTTGTTCTCATTCATCCAAAAGTGCAGACAGGCATAGGAGCCGTGCAAGGAGTGTGCAGGTCAAGTAAAAGTCTCAGGGTTGTGAACCTGAGTGAAGAATTGAAGGAATTCTGCTGCAGGTGTGCGCAGAATTGAAGTATTCAAGCACGTGAAAGTGTGTGAAGGTTGCCACAAGGAGTGCGAGCAAGTGGTTTCTTTTTGAGGACTTGAAGCCGTGGGAAAAGTTAAGAAGATATAGAACCTTCGAGTAATCACCAAGGGAAGCATAGGGAGTTCATGTCGTGAATTATTTAGGAAGGCATCGTAAGTTTGTGCCGCAGGTGAACAAGTTTTCATGGAGGAATACTTGGTCCATTTCGTAGAATTCATCCGGAAGAAATAGATGGACGATATTCTTTGAGGAGAATCCACGAATTTCCGTGAGACGTTAGATCTCGTAGAGGTACATGGGAGATACTACAGGTATTCCCAAGAAGTTAAAAGCTCTGAAGGGATAGAGCCATTGGTCCAAGCTAGCCAGGGCCGTTGGATTACTCGCGGAAATCGCCTATCGAGGTTTCGTGATGGAAGAGCCGAAGATTTGGCAACGAGAATCGCAATATTGTGATACGCGATATCCCGACGGATACGTAAACAGTGTGGGGGCCACAGGAGTTGGTGACATGGACAGGTGGCACACCTTATCGGGATCTTGCAGCGAGAAGTCCCGAATTATTGACATTAGGATTCGCGATCCCGTGAAGTCCAAAGTCCCGATGAGATAAGGGATCGTTGAAAAGTCAAAGAAGTGAGCTCATCAGAGTTTTGGCATATCGTGAGTCGGGAGTCGGTAAAGTGAATGGCTTGATTTCATGAGTGGTGAAATTATTATAGGGGAAGTCTTAACAGGAAAAGGAAAAGGTCAGCATTGACTTACATCGGGGTTCAGGGATTCGAAACACCAACACTAGACTATTGACCTCGTGACACCGTGAAGTTCGATCTCCCGATTGTAATAAGGGGATCGCGTGAGAGTTCTGTGGGTGCAGATTTCTCGATAGGGAAATAGAAGAGCCTTAGATTTCTTCGGGCCATGAAAGAGAGAAGATCTTGTGAGCGGACATGCTTGCGAGAATGGCTACATTAGTATGTACCCTATATAAAAGTGGAAAAGGTAAAGTTTCAATGCTTCATCAGTGGACTACCCAAGGACTACCGGAACAGAATTGAATTTGATGAGCCAAAGACCATAGAAGGCACTATTCAAAAGGAAACCTATTGTCATGAATATTTTGGGCATCGAGCAGAACACCGCGAAGGATGGAAACAAAAGAATAGTTCAAGATTTCAGAAAAGGGGAATTAAATCCCCAAGATTTAAGAACTACAAGAAGAACCCAAGAATGAACTTTCCAGCCCGGAGTATGCACCAGTAGAATTTTCCCTCCTTGAGTGGAAATAAAACTTTTGGACCCATATCAGTGAAGATTGATAACCCAAAGAGAGAACCTTTGAAATGTTGGGGCTATGGGGAAGAACAACTAATGAGAGACTTTCCACACCAACAACAAAATAGTCGGAGGATTTATAACATCCAAGAAGCTACTACCGTCAATGATGTGGCCAGGAGTGTGCCACAAATTTATGCAGCCTTGGATAATAACCAAGCCAACCACCAAGCTTCAGTAGTGGAAATAGAAGGTATGATTTCCAACCATCTAGTGTCTGTTTTAATTGACCCTGGTTAAAATTTGAGTTATATAGCCCGTAAAGTTGTTGAAAAGTGTAAACTATAGCCACAAAAACATACCAATCCATGGTTGGTATAGTTATCCACTGGCACCAAAAGGAGGATAGCAGAAGTCATACCAGCCTGCCAATTAAGGTTGGGTGAATTCCCCACCCAAGCAACCCTTAACATATTAACCCTGGGATCATATGATCTGTTGATTGGTATGGATTGGCTAGCTACCTATAAATCCATATTGGACTATTACCATAAGACCTTAGATTGTGTAAGGAAGGAAGGGAAGAGGATAACCCTTCAAGGGATCCGAAAACCTATCTCAGTGAGATAAATATCATCCCTGCAAATGAGAAAGTATTTCCGAAAGGGATGTCCCCTATATGTGATACAGGTGTTGAAAACAATCAAAGGTGACAAACCAAGACCTGACGATCACCCTATCCTGAGAGAATACAGAGATGTGTTTCTGGAAGAGGTATCGGGTTTACCTCTGTGAAGAGACATAGACTTCTCGATAGAACTTGCACTAGGAGTGGTGCCAATGTCTAGGACACCCTACCGAATGAGCACACCCGAGTTAGTTGAACTCAAGATGAAATTAAAAGAAATGATGGATAAGGGCTATATTCGGCCTAGCGTGTCTCCATGGGGAGCACCAGTCCTGTTTGTGAAAAAGAAGGACGGTACCCTTAGATTGTGTATAGATTATAGACAAATCAATAAGGTAACCATAAAGAACAAGTACCCCTTGGCCAGGATCGATGACTTGTTCGACCAATTGGGGGGTGCATATATTTTCTCAAAGATTGATTCGAGGTTGGGATACCATCAAGTCTAAATCAAGGGTAAAGATATCCATAAAATTGCCTTCCAAATGAGATACGGTCACTATGAGTTTGTGGTGGTGCCATTTGGGTTGACCAATGCCCCTGCCACTTTTATGTGCTTAATGAACAATGTACTCAGCAAGTTCCTAGACAAATTTTTGCTTGTTTTTATTGATGATATATTAATTTACTCCAAGAACAGAAAAGAGCATGAAGATCATCTTAGACTTGTACTGCAAGTGCTAAGAGAACATCAGCTCTATGCCAAATTCAACAAATGTGAATTCTTCCAGAAATAAATACATTACTTAGGCCATGTTCTCTCCAAAGAAGGAGTAGCGATAGACCCTGACAAAATCAGGTATATCATGGAATGGCCTACCCCAAAGGATGTTTTGGAGATCAGATCCTTTATGGGATTAGAAGGATACTATAGGATATTTATAAAAGGATTCTCCAATATTGGTTGTCCAATCACTACCCTCCAGAAGAAGGGGACAAAGTTCATGTGGAAACAAAAATGCGAAGAAAGATTTCAAACCCTAAAACATCTACTGACCCATGCACCCATGCTGAAGATCGTTGATCCAAAAGTTGACTTCCTCATGTGCATAGTTGCCTGTAAGGAAGGGATCAGAGGAGTCCTTATGCAAAAAGGAAGTGTGATCTGCTATGTATCCTGAAAATTGAATGAGCATGAAGTCAACTATGTGACCCATGATCTAGAACTGGCTGCCATAGTGCATGCCTTGAAAATGTGGAGGCATTACCTCCTGGGAAGAAAATTTGTACTTATGACAGATCACTGTGGATTGCGATACCTGTTTGATCAACCAAAGCTCAATGCTAGACAAGCTAGGTGGATGACCCTCCTTAGCGAGTTTGATTTTGAAATCAAACACATTAAGGAAAGGAAAATAGCATGGCCAATGCCCTTAGTAGAAGCATGAAAACATATCACCTGGCAGTGGTAAGCACCTACGAGACAGATGTCAAGGAAAGAATCAGAAATGCACAAGAAATAGATCCCTTCATCTGGACCATGACCATGTACCTACAACAAGAATCTGCCAGGGTAAAATATGAAGGCTATCAGATGACCGAAGGAGGTCTTCTCACTTACAGAAATAGATTTTATATTCTAGCGTATGACGACTTGAAGAGGTTCATTATGGATGATCTACATAAAATACCCTACTCGAGTCATCCAGGATACCAGAAAATGATCACTGCCACCAGGAACCAATTTTATTGGCCTGGATTGAAGAAAGACATAGCCGAGTACCTAGCCAAATCCATAGAGTGCCAACAGGTTAAATCAAAACATCGACACCCAATAGGATTATTGCAACCTTTACCAATCCCAGAATGGAAATGGGAAACCATCTCCATGGATTTCATCACTAGATTACCAACCTCAACCAAACAGAATGACACCATTATGGTGGTGGTGGATAAATTGAGCAAGTCTACACACTTCATCCCCATCAAGTCAACCTGCAAGGCAATCGATATCGCTTAGGTATTCATGAAAGAGATATTCAGACTACACGGTATGCTGGAAGAGATTGTGTCTGACAGAGACACGAAATTTACTTCCAACTTTTGGAAATCACTGATGGTTGGTTTAGAGACCAAGTTGTTGTTCAACACCACCTATCACCCTCAAACTGACGGATAGACAGAAAGAGTGAATCAAATACTAGAATATATGTTAAGGATGCATGTAATGCATCAACCCAAGAAGTGGGAAGACTACCTGCCGCTGGTAGAATTCGCCTACAACAACGGCTACCAAGCATCCTTAAAGATGAGTCCCTTTGAAGCCCTCTATGGTAGACCGTGTAACACTCCAGTTAGCTGGAGTAATCCTATAAACAAGATTTCTTTTGGACCCAACATGTTGAAAGAAATGGAACAACAGGTGACTCAGATAAAACAAAACCTGAAGGTCGCCCAGAACTGAAAGAAAAGTTATGATGACCAAAAGAGAACTCCAAGAGAGTTCAAAACGAGAGACCATGTATATCTCAGAGTTAGGCCCAGGAAGAGTTCCCTGAAAATGGGATCTTGTGCCTATTTTTCACCTTGGTATTGTGGACCCTTTGAGGTTCTAGATAGAGTGGGACCTGTAGCCTATAGACTAGCACTTCCTCCCACAGTAAAAGCACATAATGTTTTCCATGTTTCGTTATTGAAGAAATATGTACATGATGCTAATCATATAACTGACTGGTCTATGATCTAGGTGGAACCGGAGGGAGAATTTCTAACAGAACCTCAGTGCATACTGGACGGAAAGAAAACCATGCTCCATAACTGAACCATTGCACAGGTCAAGGTGCAGTGGAGACATTTTGGCCCAGATGAGGCTACATGGGAAATGGAGGATGCCATGAGATAGGCATATCTGATTTTGTTTACTTATGTACATACATGTCATGTTGATAGATAAGAACATCGAGGATGATGTTCCTTTAAGGGGGTGGGGAATTGTAACACCCTATTTCCCCCAGTTTGTAAAAATAACTATACTGGCCAAGAACTATGGCAAACTAAAAAATGTGAACATGTGATGTGAATGGACCTTGTGAAAAAGGTCGATGAATGTGAATAATATTATGAATATATATATATATATATATATATATATATATATATATATTACAGGACTGTTGAGAGGGGATATGCTAAAAAAGAGACCACGATGGCTGAAGAAAGGTGGTGGAAGGCACCTGGAAAGGTGGCATTAACTTCCACTGAAACCAATACCGTATTTGGACTTCATTGGCCCAGAGAACTAAGAGTGACTCGCTAGCCTGAAATAAATTACTCACGGGTTGGTAGGTAGATGTCTCCTCAGGAATTAATGAGGCATGGGGGAAGTGAACCGCCCATCCATAGGATCCTCAGGCCTGACCACCATGAGGGAAATCATGCCACATGCAACCTCGCAAGAGGAAAATGCGTAAGGAAGAAGCGTAGATGGGGTAGATGCGAGGGAAGGAGGAAGAACTCTGGAGATATGCAGAGTGAGTGATAGCAGAGAAGGGGGAAGAGTAACCCTCATTCTCGGTCACTGGCAAACCGAGACACAGTCTCACAGCATCGTGGTCTCAGTTTGGGGGTGGCTAGTGGTAAATCCATTGGGAGTCGCTGATCCTATGGTTGGGTGGAAATGAGCACCCCTCTCAGTAGTTGCATCACCTCTGGTGTTATTTCTGATAAGTGTTATTTGAAGTTAATGCCATAATCGCATGTTCAATTTTATGTGCCTGTAAATAGTTTTGAATAGAAGTGTTCACCTAACATTTGATTTGATAGAATGGATGTCGGTGTATGCTTACATGCCATAGTTGTTTTCTGCATAAATGATCAACTCTGGGACATGAGTTCACTCCACCGAGAATTGTCTTATTTTCTTAGTTTCTCGTAATATTCTGGGAAGGCCCCTTGAGAGTACTCTTTTCCAAGAATTACCCCATAAATCTTGTAACTGTACTAAACCTTACCAAAGACTCGATTAAGATCAAGGATAATTTCCCAAGAACCGTCTGAGGGTTCATGCAATCTGGGTCTAGAACCCTTATGCAAGAAAGAGTATCTTTCTAAGGTCTCAGGGTCATGGGAGCCTTAAGATCTAAGAGTTTGAACTACATGATTCAAGCTCAAAAAGGATAGCGAGTTCAAATATAGAAAGAAAATACCCTATCTCTTGGTAAATGAATGGTTGGAATCCTTTCAAGAATACCCCAAGCCTATCAACACCGACGGATCTAGAGAAGGAGCGTAGGCATTAACACCTTGCCCTTTCATCCTTTGCAAATAGCAATGGGATCCTAGACCATATATCCCAGGGACCCATCAGAGCTGTATAAGCCGTCGATCTTAACCTTTACTTAGGTGAGAGAGTGAACTTGACTACGTCCCGAAAGTCCCGAAGACATCGGGACCGTCCATGTTGGAGGACAGGTGGTAGAGATCTAACCATATCGTGTATTGGGGATTCATGAGTTTGGAGGTGGAAGACTAGGCTCTTGGAGTCATGAAGTCCCAAGTCACAAGATCACGATGTAATCTGGGCCATTGATCAAAGAGGAAGGACATTTGTGGGATCTGACATCTTGATATATCATGTATCAAGGATTCATGAGTTTGGAGGTGGAATACCAAGCTCTTGGAGTCATGAAGTCCCAAGTCATGAGATCACAATGTGATTTGGATCGTTAATCAAAGAGGAAGGACAGCTGTGGGATATAACCATTTCGCGTATCGGGGATTCATGAGTTTGGAGGTGGAAGACCAAACCCTTGGAGTTGTGAAGTCACGAATAGTGAGAAGTAGGAGCAACCATTGAGTCAATACCTCCTTGCCATATCACATATTGGGGTCTCAAAGGTTGAGGGGAATTAGTTTTGACGGTAGAAGTCACAAGCTTGCGAGTTGCAAGAGCTTGTGCAACACATGGCATATCCGCTTGGTGGGACCCACGTGGTTGACAGGTGGTGTGGTGATAAGATGCCCAGAGAGAGGGAGAAGTTGTGATAGGTGGTGGACACATTTCGTTTGAAATGGGAGTCAACATCCTGTTGACTTATCATACTTCAGGTTCTCATAAGAAAGGAGCACAAAGGCCCAACAACTCAAGTCACAAAGTTGTGAGTTCCGAGAAGCCCGGAAGGAGTCAAACCTTCTATGACTTTTGCGTCTCGGGGTTTTGTAAAAGAAGGGCCCAGAGGTTCAACCTTTCAACTCGTGAACTTGCAAGTTGTGAGCAAGTCTAGTAGTTAGCCCTAGCTGGTAGTCATGCATGGAGAGAGCTAATAAGGAGGGGCCATACCATATCGGAATCTTGGGTATCGGTGATTGGTGAAGAAAATTCGAGGGTCTTCGACTCACGACTCGCGAGGTCGCAAGTTGTGAAAGGTGCTTTCATTTAGGCACGTATGTGGTCCTATAGATATAGGGACTAAAGAAAAGGATCTAGTTCTTTGTCATTAAGCGATGGGTAGATCTGGATGGCCAGAATCTGCGTGCCCAGTTCTATGGACAGGGTTTCATTCCGAAGCCCCCTCACCATTCTACCTTTAATATTGGACTCACTTGTATCGCTGAGTTGCAAAACACAAAAATGCACCTGGTTTGTTTGGCTTGTGGTCCTAACCCACGATCATAGGGAGGTGAACAGGGAAGAACTAGCCTACACTAGGCCCCCATAGGACTTCGGGGATTCTGTCCTTGGAGGAAAAGAAAAAAAATTATTATGTCGTAGTGGGTGTGTTACACATACCCATGCTCGAGAGGAAATAAAATCATGGCTAACAATCAAATGCACATTCTTTTGTGGGTGGGAATCCCTCCAATGGACTTAGCATTTATGGGCTCTAATCATGCATGCAGAAAATGACCATTTCAAATGCCTCAACTATTTCCTATTCTCCCAACACAAAACCCCATATTCATGCAATACAAAGGTGTAAATGAGATTCGATAACTCTACCTTAAGTCCTTCATTTGATGTCGATCCCTTTTCTTTCACTCGCTCTTTGATTGCAAGCCTCCTCCCAAAGCTGACCTGCATTCACACATGTACAAACAAAAAAATGCGAGCATGCATTTCATATACTAATTGTTGGGTTAGTTGTGACAATATCATAAAATAAACATTCAACTTGAACACATGATATGATAGGACAAGAAAAGTATTCCTTTTTTGTATTAATCTTCACAGTAGTAAACTTACAATATGTGGTTGACACTGCTCCTCGAAACTGGTCCTGGGCTCCTCTTCAACTGTCCTCCAACTCCTTTTCTCTATACTTCTCTTTGCACAAGGATGGATAAAGTTTGGGACAAGGGGAATGCTCAATTGGGTATAGTCTCTTTACTATGATTTTCCTCCTTTCAAATGGGACCCTTACCCCTTCTTTTATAGGCTATAAGGAGCTAGGTATTTGGTCGAATGACCAGCCATGCATGGCCGAAAGGTTTAGTTAGCTTGCCCAAAGCTGTGTGTTCTGTCAGCAGCTTTCCTTTTTCCATGCTTTTGTAGGCACACGCAAGTTGTATTGGAGCAACTAGCATGTACACATGTGCAGTAATGGAGCAGGGCGCGTGGGCCTTTATAAAGAGGGTTTTTTAACCAGAGTTGTTCAGTATTGGCTTGGCAAACAAGGCATATGGGATGGCCTGATGTCAGGTAAGTATGTTTGGCACAAATTAGGGTTATAATAGGTGTTCCTGGGGTCAGATCAATGGGATGCTTGACTTGGAAGTGCAAAGGTACCCCGTTAGAAGAGGAGAAGATATCTGAGTATTTTTCCATGACCTTATCCACTTGCTTTTGTTGTGTGGAAAGATTGGTCATGGAGGCCTTGGATGTGGCTGCGATATTTCACTTACTCTGAGAGAAAATCACGAAGAAGACAAATTTCTTGGTCTGAGCGATGACCTTCCTACATTGCTTGGAAAATATTAGGGAAACAGCACTAGGAGGGACTACCTTGGGTATCGAGTACAATTTCCTGTTCAAAGTAATAATAAGACTACGAGGCCTAGACTCATATGCAACATGAAATTTCCATAAATAAGGTTGGCCCAAAATAACATTACAAACTTTGAGAGGAGCAACATCACACAATACCTCATCTTTGAAGGGATTTATGTCGTATGACAGTCGATACTATTGGCTAACACAAGGATCGCTTCCTTAGCGGATCCATCCAATGGTGTAGGGATGTGAGTGCGGAATTGTCGGAAGGGATAGCCACTTGAAAACCTTTGTTGATATGAGGTTCTTCTGGCTACTGCTATCAAAAATGAAGTGCAGCGGAGTGCCTTTTACCCACATCTATGAATGGAAAAGGCGCTCGTCTTCTTCTGGCTAGTCTGGTTCACCATGTTGGAGCTTGGTGGTAGCAATGGTGGCACTGGTTTCCACATCAATGATTCATATTCCCCTTTATGGTTATGACTCAGAGTAAGAACCCGCATCTAATTCAGGGGCTTTCACTTCAGCCACTAGCGATTGCTTTGAGTGGTAATCAACAGTGTTATCCCAAGGGCTCTTATGGAAGTAGTACCATTTCCTAGTATCCTTCTTTGTCTTTCCAGTGTCCTTCTTTTCTTGTGGCTTGGACTGGTTGTCCTGATACTTTCCATATTTTCTCAGTCCTTTTTATGTAGGTTGGGGCCACCCTTTCCTAGTTTTTGTTGTGAGGGTTACCAGGCCCAAATTGTCACGTCTTTTGTTTGAGCTTCTGCTCGATTTTTATGGCATATTGATAGGCCACGCCCAAGGACAAGATGTACAGAAATTCCATTTCAGTATGGATGTATCTATGCAGAGCACCACTATACTTGAGAACCATTTGACCCTTTGAATATTTTATACCCAACTTGGTGCAACTTGGTGCACAAGGTATGGAAGCTATTTGTGAAATCTCGCACTGCTTGGTCTCTTCCTTTCCGCAGTGTGGTCCATTTGGTATACAAGTCATCGTCACTTCTGAAAGGGTAGTATTGTTCTTTAATATCATCCCTGAAGGATTACTAGGTGCTCTTGACTGTAAATAATCAAGGTTCCTCTATTTCCTTTTTCTCATAGAAAGTTTCCCACCAATATTTAACATGGGGAATGACTTTGAGGAACGCAAAAGTAATTTTTTCTCTATTTGAAAATTTATGGATAGAAAAGGACCCTTCTAGTATACTCAACCACTTTTCTATAGCATTTTATTCTATTTGAACTTCAAATATAGGAATATCAAATTTGATTTGTACCTTGAAGGGGGTGGCGCCTCCGTTCGAGGAATATGCGTCGCCTATTGGTACCTAGCGAAGGATTTGCATGAAACTATCCATCATCTCGTTCCTCTGTTGCATGAGGGCTTACTCAACCAACATTTTGAAAGGATCTCATGTCCCTTAATATTTCTTTTCTCCTGCCATGAGAGGTCATTTGGGTGTGCGAGAGCTTTTGTCCTCAAGGGAAACAAGATCGAGACCCAATTCTTTGTACCATGACCTCATTGGGGACATGCATTAAGATGACAAGGAGAAGACCACTCTGATACCACTGATATAGATTTTATGAGAAGAAAGAAATGAATACAAATTATTAAAATATGCTTAACACAGAATAAAAAAGATACAGTAAAATTAGTTTTCTATTTAATAAGGAAATAAGTTGAAACTGTAAAATGCAATGGAAAACAAGCTTGTTGGATTGATGGCAGCTTATCTCCGAGAAGAGATGTGACAACTGCACTCATTCACAAGAAGATCATTATAATGAGGCTCTAAAGGTATTTTTAAAATAAACAGGAATGTCAAAAACCCTAGACATCCAAAAACCTAACCCTAGGAGATGAAGTGCCAAAAGTCATGTGGGCCCCATTTGGGTAAGTTAGTACATCAACTTCTATGGGTCATAACTTTTACACACGTTCTCCATTTTAGGTGCACGATAGCCCATTGGAAAGGTCTATCTGAGGAATACAAATTTTTCATATGATCTCCAATTTAGGTGCATGGTATCCCATTGGAAAGGTCATTCCCGACTATGGCGAAGCATCAAAACGTTGTTTAGGGCCTCAAAACGGCCTCGCAAGTCAGGGACCCGAAAACTAGGAAAAAATTGCCAAACCTGAAAACTACCAAAATGAACCAGTTGGAATAGGTGGGAAGCCACTAAAATCCATCTAGATCATCATGGAAGTAGGTACATGTCAGGGTGATGACGAAATTCAATCCTAGAATATGGGAACTCGTGGGTAACCTGTGGGGTCTGCCTCCAGACCCCCTGAAATAGGGGCATGAAATAATTCCCTCCCTTGCCACCACCATGGTGGGATAAAATGTTTCTCTAATTCATCAATTGAGGGTCACACATCAGAGGTGGATCTAATATCACCTTCGGGTGCAAGATAATTACCCTCTCCAAGAAAAAGGCACACAACACCAACCCAAAAGTAAAGTCCCTGCTCATGGAAGTAGCGCATCTATCAAACTATGCCACCATATAGGCATGCATCAAGTGAGCCTATGCATACATGCGCCCCTCCATCACTCTCTCCATAATCACCAGGTGTGCCCCAGAGATACGTTTGGTCCCTAGTTACCCAAATATCCTCACAACAATCGAACAAAATACTCGGGTCTCTAGAGAATCAATCACATCTATATTGATCGATCCCCCACTCATCATTACATTCCCCAAACAGTTTCATGCATCCATTCCTACCACTATAACCCCATAGGAATCCGCGGTTGGGGTTCCAACTCTATTCCCTAGAAAGGGATCCCAGTTAAGAAATAGATATCCACATCAGCTGTAATCTAGAGATCATATCCCCTCACCTCAAAACATTTCAGCTGCGGCCTCCACATCCTAATAATGAACTCAGGGAGTGCCTCCTGGGACCACATCAAAGAGAATTCAAATAATCTCAAAAGTCCTACATGATCCAATCACCCTCGAATCTCTCAGTCATCTTCCATTGCCCTCCATAGAGAATCTCAATCTCTCTCTCACCACTGGATCAACATATTGTACTTGCACCCAATCCAACAACAATTGAGTCAGGTTTCATCCTCCAAAAAAATCAAAACATCACAAAAATATCAAAATATCCCTTATGCACAACTACCTCCTCCACAATTATGCACATTGTAACACCCTTATTTCTCCCAGCTTGTAATTAATCATTAATTATAATTACCATGCTATGGCATGGGAACAATGTAAATGTATTATGATTTAAAATTCCAATGACTGACTATGGGGCTGAAGCCTAGAAGTACTGGGCATGATATCACTAGAGGAAAAAGTGAGGAAACATATTCTTACTGGAGTGTTTTGGGATGAAAGATGTCCCTTTAGGAGTTGCCCAATAGTGGGACCCATAAGACCCTTTGAGTGGAATTTACAAGTCATAGATCTCTAGAGTTATGTGAACATCCTCAGACCATTAGATCTATGTTGAGGTCACCCTGGTGTTGACCACTTCGGAAGAATAGGGATGTTGTAACATTAAAATCCCCCGAAGCCCGAATTTGTGAAGCAATGAGCATCGTCGATCCTCGGATCCTTTGGGATCCTTTTCAACTATCGATATATAGGGGACACATGGCACCATATCCTTTAGTTCAGATAATAGGCCCTTCATGGAATTTGAGGTGTGATGTATCAATAAGCTTTAAAGCCTGAAGTAATGAGAGTCGTCGATTTAGTGACACTTCGGGACTTTTCCTCACCGTCAAATCTAGGCTATGGTCAGCTCGGCGTTGACCTACTTTAGGAGAAAGGAGATTTCTATATCATGAGACTCCTGAATGCCAAAGTTACGAAGTAGCGAGGACCGTTGATCCAAGGGGTACGTGGGATAATCTTGGCTATGAGATCGAAGGGCATAAAGGATAGTCAGTCTAGAGTGACATGAAGCAGTGACGCCACCCAGGGTAACGTGGACCCAAGTTGGACATGCCACATGTCACTCAGATTTGTGCTTATCACATACCTTATAGACCCATGGAAATGTGACACGTGTCATTCCTTGACCCTTACACATGTCAATCCCTGGTACGAGGTGCTTAGCCAAAGTTATTGGTATAGTGACTGGAACTCCAGGAGTCTGGGACTTCGAGACTCCGGAGGATTTGGGGAGTAGTATTGTAAAGGGACCAAAAGGCATGAAGGTCGGAGTCACGTGGCAAGTTTATGGGACTTTGGAAGTTCGGGATTTTGGGTGGTCTCATGCGCAAATAGTGAAGATGCATAAAAATGTGAAGTGTCAAAGTGCTAAAAGCGACAAATCCCTCTACCACTAATATTATAGAGGAAGATTAAGTCCAACCCAGAGATCAGTTTTGAGCATGAAGGTAGTGATTGGGTTGTTATGGATGAGAAGGACGTGATATAAATTCAGGATCTAGGATTTGAGATAGTTAAGGAAAATGAAAAATGATGCCCCACCCCTTAAAAGAGAATATAGGGGTTAGGATTGTTATAAATTGGTATTAGAGCATGACAACAAGACTTGGCCTGATTGGGCTCATGCACGAGTCGTATGAAATAAAACATTCTGGAGGACTTTAAGGGGTAACACCCTATCTTACCTCATTCCTAAGAGGCTTACAAAACCTCTACTGAAGAGAGGAATGAGATCCTTTACTATTGATAGATGTTTTGGAAATCAGCACTGTATGTTGCTAATGTTCCCAAATAAAGAAGTTGACTTCTCTGTGAAATTGTACGTGTTGTTGTACAGTCATAAGATTTGGTTACCAAGGCTAATATGAGCCTGTGGAGAATATTACCACCAACATAAATCATTTGCATAAGTTCCTTGAGTAGAAGGATGTAGATTTAAAATACAGTTGGGATTTTAACCAACGATATTGAATCATGCTAAGTCTATGACAAAGGAATCCTAACATTTCTTTGAGAAATAAAATTTGATCCTACAGGAATGGGATTATGCTGAAGAACACTAATATTTAAACTACAATATCAATGTGAATGGATGGAAAGGATCTGTAGCAGTAATGATTACTTCTTTAATGAAGGGTTAAACCTAGAATAGGTGTATAACCCCTCACGATCAGAGGTATGAATTTGGTTACCATTCTCTAAAAGGGGAGAGCATGCACAACTCTCGAGTTTCAAGTGGACTGAGAAACACATTTTGTTTCTGGGTACAAGAATTGTTGGACAGGGTTTTTCTTATCAAGTTGATAAATAGAGCTATAGAATTATAGAGTGATTGAGTGAGAAATCACAACAGCCTCCCTTTCTTGGTGGATAGGAAACTAATCTGCCAGAGTTCTTGTGGGAGGAGGAGAATGTCCTCCATCCCTGACTGTGTTGAATAGAAGGAAGAATTGTAGATGTAATGGTTAAGACCGATATTGACCTAATGATACTCTAGATTTCTGAACTGGAATACTTAGTAAGTAGTCCAAATGGTTTTATATGTTAATGTTAAAATTAAGATTAAATGGTTGACTAAATGTTGATCCCGAATGTGGTAAAGGAAGTGTTGGGGCACTTCTAGAATCCCAATGGGTCATATTAACATCCAGTGGTGGATGTTGGCCATATAGATATAATTGGAAGCTAGTTTGGTTGATTTTGTTAGCTTGGGCATGCTTATAATTACCCATATTGAGTTGGGTAATGTTCCAGGGAGGTTGAGGCAAGAGTGTTTTCTTGCTAGCTTTTATCATATAAAAAGGGAACATAGTTATGACTATGTTTGATTCAAATTCCATGTGGATGTCATGTGAATTTTTATCACTCTGTAAATTCCCATAGGTTTCTATAATGTAGAAGAAATTTTCCAAAGGTAACTTCATCCAACCACTTTGAAACTAGGGTCTAGCCTTTCTAGTTTCAGAGGGGGATCTCTCTATAATATTTAGCTTTGTTTTGGATTTTAATATTAGGCTAGTTAAATGAATAAGATTGTGTTTTTCTTTTGAAAAATGACTGAAATGTGTTTCATGCTTCCATTGGGATATGGGGTCTGTTTTATAATTATTTGAGATCAAAGAATAGATTTTTAAAGGTTGTCTTACAGGGCAAGGTAATGCAACTATTGGATTCTTTTAGAAAATAAGTGATGGATAACTGAAAAGGTGAGATGATCCGTTAAAATAAATAAGCAACTAAGAATTTATTTATTATAACATCAGAAGAATAACACTTAGATCATTTAATGTCAGAAACAGAGTATATGAGAATAAATTCTGTAACATTCGCTACTTTTAAACGATCAGATTTAGAAAAACAAAATGATTACTAATAGAGATAAACATTCAACAAATAGGAGAAAACATAACCAATAGCTAACACACAGGAATCCTGTCAAATGTCCCTTTTATTACTGGTAGATCTCTTGAGAGAATTACAGATCTTATAGCTTGCTAAGGCATAAAGATCAATGGTTGATCTAGCAGCACATAGATCAATGGTGGACAGTGAATTCCGGACCCCC
>ML787035.1:489784-500947 GCA_009831015.1 Picea engelmannii
GGGGGGGGGGGTCCGATATGGTGAATAAAGAGCGCACTAAGATCAACGGCTAATCTAGCGGCACTTAGATCAATGGTGGACAGTAAATCCTGGACCCCCCCAACCATTCTACCTTTAACGGTGGGGGGGGGGGTCTGATATAGAGACTAAAGTGAGCGCATAAATTGATGGTGGATCCAACGATGCTTGGATCTATGGTTAGCAGGAGATCTCAGACCCCCGCTGACTGTCCTACCTTTAACTTTGGGGTGGGTCTGATATGGGCGGTTTTTCCCTGTGGGGACCATCCTAACATATCAATAACATATGGTGTCGGACCCACTCACTCCAAGCCAGTTATCTCGACATCCCCCCTCTGACATACTACCATACCGGTATTCCTATACCACCATTGCCTCATGATGTCACATCCCACTAACCCTCCTTGCAAGTCATGTCTCACAACTCCATTAGCATGTCCCGTCCATTCGCTTGTTACAGGTCATGTCTCACTTTCTTATCTTCCAATCATCGCCCTCCATGTCATCCTGGTACACTCATCACCCGTCCTTCACCTAACACCTCACACTTCAAGTGATCCGTTGGCCATTTATTACAGGCTAGCATACCCATTAGTTTGCTAACCTGTCCCCCATGCCCAATGGATACCTATTTACTCAAATTTAATCCCATTTCTGCCATTTGTGCATTGCTCACACTCTCTGCACACTAGAAAACTTGTTTTCCTTGCCTTTGCAACCATTTTCCTAGCCATAGCCATTACCTACTAATGTTTTGTTTCGGTGTGCAAGTACCTGTTGAATTAATGGTGCCAAAATCCAAAAGATCAAAAGTCAAGGAAAATCCTTTCCTCACACCTCATGTCAATCTTGATCAGATTCCATTAGTTGATAAAGATTACCTGATCACAAACACCAGGTGTGAATTTGACTTCGAGGAATTGCAGACATGGTTTAAAGATACCTACATAGATCAAAGCAATGAGATTGGGCTCTGGGAGTCCAATCTCCCTCTGTATCTATTTCCCCAAGTCCACCATTTTCTAGAGTTCGCCCTCAAATGCCAAGCACATTACCTCCCTAATCATAGAGCCACAGTATCATCTTCTCGAGAAAATATTTTCTCCATCACACCCGAGGCCATTAATCAAATGATATAGATACCTAGAGCCAAATCTCATTCTCCCCTCACCATTGAAAGTCTAACAGAAATGTACCAGAACCTATCTTTTCCCTGAAAAGCACAAATTTTGGAGTTGTTCCTCCCCCAGGATGCCCAACTCCCCAAGAAAAATCCCACTTACCACTCCTCCATATTTTCAGAAAGGGGAAACCAAATTATTTCATCATTATGTTGTCTACTCGGTATTTTTTAGATGAATGGGTGGATGAACCCATATTGGGTTTCCTATCCATTTTTTCTGCTGAAGAAAAGGCCACCATCTAGTTTGATTACAACACCTTTCTGGCCGAGAACATCCACGATCAATTGTTCAAATTCGCCACGAAGGGAATCTTTCGGTACTCTTCTATACTGGCCTACATGTTCACCTTCTTTCAAGAAGACAGACTCTCTTTCCCTATGCAAAAAATGGACCAAGATGGCAAACCACAGGCTATAACCTCTTGGACTTCATTTCTTAGAAGAAACTCCACAGAGTTTGATTTCAAACAGTTTGTTGAGCAGTTTTACCATCCAGTGGTAAGAATGCTCAATGGCAGACCAGAACTCAGGATAAATGAGGAGGTCCAGAGAATATTACACCTCTTGGACCTCACCAAGACCGGATATTGGTTCCTCTATTAAAATCACAAAGAAATCAGGGTATATGGGTGTGAGTTAGCTCCATACAAATTGCCCAAATATTTTCCTGTTAGGATATTCGCCCTGGAGTATATTAGACAAATGATAAATTCGGATGATATACATTTTTTTTATCTCTGAAGAAGAAACAACAGATGAGAATCAAAGGGTAGATAAGACCTTTTATCTGCAACAGTCAACTTGTTGGGGAAGAGGAAAATAAAATATTAAAGGAAATTAAATTCAGTACCAGTATTACTTGGCACTATGATCCATGTGGGATCATTAGAAATATGAGATCGAAGAACAAAATCTCTCCATATGTTCACACACTCAAACTAGAAATTGAGAAATATGTGAACCAGATAAAGTGGGAGGTGAACACCCTGGAAGATATTGAACAACAGTCTCCCTTAACCATGATTTCACAGACTACTACCCCACAGGTACCAAAGGATAAAAGACCAAGAAAGGAGGTCTCTCCTTCAATCACTGAATTGTCAGCAGAGGATTTCCATGTATACACTAAAAGGCCTAAAACAACCCACACTACTCACAGGTCTAGAGAGGAAGAGACCTAGTCTACCAAGGTAGTTGAGGGAAAATGTACACCACTTCTTTCAAGCAGCTAGAAGATGATGTCTACTTATTACTCAAAGAAGCAGACCGATACCACTGTGATCACTCAACCTCCACAGGGATATGTAAAGCTGACCATTTTTGAAAAATATGATTTGATTAAGAAGAAAAACTAGATGTGACCAGTAGCACCTATGCTCAGTTCTGGAAGCAAACATCAAAAAAACAACACAAGTTTCTCTCCGTGTTTGACACTGAAAATGGAAGAATTCACATGGCGTTTCTGCAAGCACAGGTGCCCCATCCAAAAGAGATCACTAACTACAAAAATTTGACTCTTAAATTTGATGCCAAATAAGTTCATCCAGCTGACCAGATGGATCTGCACAGGCAGACTGGAGAAATGGTTTTCTCCACATTGGTTCATGCTTCCACTACTGCTGTGAGATTATAGGTCTCTCTGAACAATGTTCAGACCCAATTGAAACTGGATAAAATATATTCTTTTTCAAAGGATGATAGGATAAAATACTTATAAGAGTTGGTGCTCAAGATTGGGTATAACCCCTCAAATGTGAAAGCAGTTGAGGAGTTTCTCAAGAAAAAGAATGTTGACATTGCATCTCTATGGAAGCAACTAAAATTACCAGCTACAGAAGACTCACAAGCCAAAGATATAGTTGATATAGAGGGGAAGAAAGAGGAATTGCTAAAGCTAATCATGGAACATAATGCACGGATAAAGGAAATGGAGGTAGAGTTGGAAAGGTTGTTGAAGGAGAAGGAACAATAAACACCTATGGAAGTCATTACACTGAGTGAATTTCCTCTCACAAAATTTAGCACAACAACTGTATCAACAACCACCACAACAAATATTCCATCATCCACCCCACTGAAATCCCTAGAAAAAACTGTGGAGTTAGCAAAATCAGTGGAAGAGATGACCCTGTAAGATGTAAGATCTGTAATTCTTTTAAGATATCTACCAGTAATAAAAGGGACATTTCATAGGATTCCTGCGTGTTAGTTATTGGTGATCTTTTCTCCTATTTTTTTAATGTTTATCTCTTTTAGTAATCATTTTGCTTTTCTAAATCTGATCGTTTAAAAGTGGCGAATGTTGCAGAATTTATTCTCATATACTTTGTTTCCAACTTTAAATGATCTAAGTGTTATTATTCTGATGTTATAATAAATAAATTCTTAGTTTCTTCTTTATTTTAACGGATCATGTCACCTTTTCTGTTATCCTTCACTTATTTTCTAAAAGAATCCAATAGTTGCATTACCTTTCCCTGTGAGACAACCTTTAAAAATTTGTTCTTTGATCTCAAATCATTATAAAACAGACCCCATAGCCCAATGGAAGCATGAAACACATTTCATCCATTTTTCAAAAGAAAAACACAATCTTATTCATTTAACTAGCCTAATATTAAAATCCAAAACAAAGGTAAATATTACAGAGAGATCCCTCTCTGAAACTGGAAAGGCTAGATCCCAGTTTTGAAGTGGTTGGATAAAGTTACCTCTAGAAAATTTATTCTACATTATAGCAACCTCTGGGAATTTACAGAGTGATAACATAATTGGCGACCATACTGGGGAACTGAATAAACTTTATATATCCTACGATTTCTTTCCCCTAGACAAAGAAAACTTTATTTCTGAATGAACCAAAACTCTAAATTTATATAGAGATAATGTTCAGAGGTTGTTAATGTTTGTATATATTAGTTAAAAGTCTCTAAAAATTAAAATTAAAATTAAAAATTTTGGATCCTATACGAGTTTTCACCAGATCTCATCTCCATCCTAAACCTGCAATAGCAATAGACAATACTGAAAAATTACTTAGAAAGAAAAACACTGCAGAGGGTTCTGGGAGTCACAGTCCACTTCATAGATCCCCTTCTCTCCCAGAGAAGTTGGTTTCCATTCAAGACCTTGAGTTTGGCATATCCTTTGAACAAAGCCTTTTTAGAACAAAATATGACAGCTTTGTAAGTGAAACAGTTTTATATCAAACCATCCTTCAACCCAGAACCCTTGAAATAGGTTCTCCCAGAGAAGATGTTGATCAACAATTACTCCAGGAATTTGACAAGCTATAAGATCTAGTTGTGAATTTTGATCAAGCCTTAGACAAAGCTCACATTCAGAAGTTGGTCAAACTTTCCGCCTTGACTATTGCTGCAACTTTTGTTAAACCTAAACCAGCTCATTCATCTCCTCCCAACCCTTCATCTTCCACGGCTTCTCTCACCTCCCCTCCAATCACACAGTTTGTTGTTCAAACTCCTCCACCAATCATGGAAGCAAGATATTATCCATTGGTGTTGGTTTCTCCTTTACATGCCATGCCTCAATATTATCAAACCAGACTCCCTCAATTTAATAGTACTGGTCCTCTGAATGCAAAACAACATGTTGACAAAATGAATGATTATTTTTATTTGCAGGAAGTAGACGAAGGTGATGTGCAGATGAGACTATTTGCACATAGCTTGACTGGCGAAGTCAAAAAGTGGTTCAAAACCTTACGTCCTGCTTCCATAATTGACATTGCTTCTTTTCATCAAATTTTCCTTGATAGGTGGGAGGTGAAGAAAAATCCCCTTCGGATCTTGTCAGAATATGCGAATATCATAAGGAATCAAGGAGAGACAATGCAGGATTATTGTGCCCATTTCAATAACCTATAGAATGCAATTCCAGCTGATATCAAACCACTTCAAGGTCTAGAATTGATAAAATTTCCTGATGGATTCGATGCTGACATGTTGTATTAGTTAAGGAAAAGAAACTTTGCTACTATGGAAGACATGCAGAAAAGTGTCATTAGTGTGGAAGCATATCTTTTGGCCAGAATGGCTAGGCAGAGAAAAGAAAGGAGGGTCACCATCAAGGAAGAGACTTATACTTCCTCATAAGATGCCAAACTAGATTCTCTAGCCAGATCTATGGAGAAAATTATGGAGAGACTCACTATAACTGACAAAAACCCACCTAGGGAGAACCAAGTTGCTCCTCAAATTTGAAACCCAAACTTCAAAAGAAATCTACCCCAGATCCGAAAGATAGATCCTAGAGATCAAAGAGAACAAAGGGGGCTTGATCAACAAATCATACCACCCCTCCAGGAGAATTATGTTGATGATGGGGAGGAGGTAATTGAGGAGTTTCATGAAACTCATATAAATCTCATGGGTGTTCATGATGATGAATCCATTTTTCTTACCCAAGAAGAGCACGAGATCTTTCTCCTTTCACAAACAAAGGTCAATGAGGAAGTAGAGGAAACAAAACAATGGGCCTTTGAGAATGCTATAATGGAGGTCCACAGGCAATATAACCTGAGGAGAAAGAGAGAAAATGACAACCCTCCAAAGAAGGCCACTAAGACAAATAAGGCTACTGAAACAAAGAGAATAGTCGAAACCAAGATAAACTCAGAAAAATCTCCCAAGAAAGTCCCTGAGAGGAATAATGATGAATCTCCTGCACAACAAACTCCATAAATTCTACAAAGATAAAATTAGACCGAAGTTTCATCAACCAGTCAACCAAGGGAACCTGGCCACAGAGTTCCGATAGATAAACCAGAGGTGCAGAACCTAACCAAATATTCCACTACTTTCAGTCTTGAAGGCTAACTAGCTAAATTGAAGATTCCCATTCCCCTCTCCAAGATGATGAACAAGAACGCTTGCAGGTTGCAGGTGATTAAATATTTAAGCATCGAATTTGAGATAGGTACTAAAGCTTTGAATGTTGGATCTATAAATCACTTGGACATGGTAAATCTTGTTGATGACCGACCAGAGCTCTTGTTTGGTCCTGAAGTTGATGGTCAAACTGATAATGGTGTCGTGGCACCTTTTTACATCATCCTAAATATTCACTACTTGATATTACACAATGTTATGCTAGATTCGGGCACCTCGTACAACCTGATGCCCAAAGCTGTGATGGAAAAGTTGGGACTTGAGGTCACCAACCCTATAAGGATTTGCATTCATTTAACTCCAGTAAGGTCAAATGTATAGGCCTTATTAAAGACATGCATCACCCTAGCTCAAATCCCAACAAAGAGTATGGTAATGGATATAGTAGTCACAGACATTCCCCAAAAATATGGTATGTTACTATCAATATCATCGGGAGCTAAGATGAAAGGAACCCTGCAGCTAGATATTTCCTACGCCACCATCCCGGTATTCGAACAATAGAGGACATTGTACAGAGAAACCCTGATGAAGTATATGGTCAGTAGTCAGGAAAAGCCACACAACTATCCACTATACTCTGCACACTCTAATATGGATTCGTTCATTCTATGAAATGATGGTGATTTGGAAGAAAAAATCACTCAGCTAGAAGATGATACGCATGATTCGAAAGAGAATAAAGAAATCATTGAGGCAAGAAAGGTTGAAACCGTGGAAAGTGAGGAACTGCCGGCAGATTTTTGGAGTATGGATTTCGATGGTGCAGTGAGAAAAGAGGGAGCTAGAGCTGGAGTTTGGTTACATAATCACAGATCAAGGTATTCAGAGAGCCATTCCTACAAACTAAATTTCTAATGCACTAACAACATAGATGAGTACGAAGATTTGATGCTCGGCCTGAAACTATTGAAGAAAGTTGGTGCCAAACAATTAATGGTAAGGGGTGATTCTAAATTGATTATCAATCAAATCAAAGGTGATTATGCAACTAAACATATCGGACTTAGAGCCTATAGGAATATTTTTTTGGATTCCCTTCAATGCTTTATTGAAATCGACTTGTAGGTAATGCCTAGAGGAAAAAGCATACTTGCAGACAGGATGGCTACGTTAGCCGCTACCTGTAAAATTCCTTTCCGTCCCACTCGTAAGTACACAATGGAGGTGAAGTGCATACCAACCATTCCCGACAACATCAGATTCTGGTAGGTATTTCAAAATGACGATCAAATTGAAGACTTCCTACAGTGCAAGAATTATTTCGAATGTACAAACATAGATTTAGAAAATGATGATGAGATTGTAAATAAATCTGTTTTTGAAAGTGGTAGTGTAAATAATGTAGATTCCAAAGGTTTGAATGAAAATAAAGTAGATACAGATGAATTGAATGAAAATGAGATAGATTATGATATTCTACAGTTGAAAAATAATGTGTTACCTAGAGGTTTAGTTCCACTGGAAGACTTGTTCGATTTTAATGATGTAGCCAAAAAACCAAAAATTGAAGCTAGTGGTAAAGAGGTTGAAGAGTGCAACATAGGAACAGATGAAAATCCCAAGATGATAAAACTTTCTAAATCTCTGCCCCCTGAGAAAAAACGCAAATACATTGAACATTTTAAGGAATATGTAGATATGTTTGCTTGGGGTTATGAGGACTTAAAATCCTACAACACAAGTATCATACAACATCAGATTCCCATAAAAGAAGAATACAAACCTTTCAGGCAGAAAATTAGAAGAATAAATCCCAAGTTGCTTCCCCTGATAGAGAAAGAAATCAAAAAGATGTATGATGCAAAAATCATAGTCCCCTTGAGATTTTCCAAATGGGTTTCTAACCAAGTTCCTACCAGGAAGAAAACTGGTGAGATTAGACTTTGCATAGATTTCATAAATCTCAACAAAGTCACCCTAAAAAAAAATTACCCATTGCCCAAAATGGACCATATTTTGCGAAAAGTAGTTGGGGCTAGTAGGATCTCCTTACTAGATGGTTTCTCGAGCTACAACCAAGTCTTTGTCCACCCAGAAGATCAAGAGAAGACATCATTTACCACACCCTGGGGAACCTTCATGTATGTGAAGATTCCCTTTGGCTTGATGAATGTTGGTGCCACTTTTCAAAGGGAAATGGATATTTCTTTGGTGGATGAACTAGGAATATTTATAGTCATATATCTGGATGATGTGACTATATACTCCCAATCTAACGAAGAACACTTGCAACATCTCAGATGCGTGTTTGAGAAGTGCAAAAAATTTAGGATTTCGTTGAACCCAAAGAAGTATTTGTTCGTTTTAGAGGAAGGAAAGTTGTTGGAACACATAATATATAAATATGGAATTAAAATAGATCCTAGCATGATAGAATCCATCCAGAAGGTGGAAAACCCTAGAAACATCAAAGAGATACAATCATTCATCGGTAAAATAAATTTCCTTAGAAGTTTCATACCCAAATTGGTCGAACTTCTTAGGAACATCACTAATATGTTGAAAAAAGACACAAAAACCAAATGGAACACCGAATCCAAACAATCATTTGAGTAGGTGAAACATGCACTCAGCCAAGCCCCAGTTCTGATCAACCCAGACTACACCAAAGAATTTTATCTTTTCTCTTTTGCATCTGAACACACCATAGCAGCAATATTGTTACAAAAAAACAATGAAGGGTACGAACAACCCATAGCATTTTTTAGCAAAGCTTTGAGAGACACAAGGTTGAACTACAACATAATGGAGAAACAAGCCTTTTCATTGGTAAAGGACATAAAGGATTTTAGAGTCTATATTCTCCATTCTCACACAATTGCATATGTTCCAAACATAGTGGTAAAGGATATCTTGACTCAAGATAATCCAGATGGTAGGAAAGGAAAATGGATTTCGGTTATTCTGGAATATGACATTGAAATAAAACCTACTAAACTGATCAAAGGACAAGGTTTGGCCAAACAAATGACTGAATCTATTTTTCATGCTCTAGATATTAATTTTTTGGCTGCAGTTGATGAACAGGAAGAGCAGGTGACTCCAAATGTAAAGGATGTATTCTTAAACTCTCCTTGGTACGTAGACCTCATTTTTGTACTTCATAACTTACAAGGTCCTCGTGGTTTGACTAAGACCAAAGCTAGATTTATCAAACTGAAAGCATTGAAATTTTGTATTCTAGAAGGTAATCTTTATTGGAAAGATCTTGGTGGTATTTTCCTTAATTGCATGTTGAAAGACGAAGCAGACAAATTTCTGTAGGATTTCCATGCAGGAGACTGTGGTGGACATCTGAGTTGGAAGACCACAGCCAACAATATTTTAAGAGTTGGTTTCTACTAGCCTACATTGTTTGTTGATGTTCATCAAAAAGTTACTTCTTGTCATAAATGTTGGACACAACTACCACACTTAGGGGGGGGGTGAATGAGTGTGGGGATCTTTTTCCCAAAACTTCCCTCTTACACAAAACTCATTAGTTAGCATTCGACATTTACTCACTACTCATTGTTTTCATTAATAATTAATAAGATGTGAATACATATCAGCAACATATATCATCAGCAAATCATCTCCACAAGGAACACAAGATATATGTACAATTTTTCTTTTTATTATGGACTTCAATATGGGAATTTTTCAGCAACAACAGAATAGAGTACAAATCTACAAGAGAACCAGATCTATATGCAAGACTCAGCTTATATTCTCATAACCAACTGAGATGAGGCAACAATCCTCAACAAATATCAATCTGTACCATAAACAAGAGCATCAACCATGCACCAACCTGTGTCAAACAACCTGTAATCAACTTGTACCATAAACAAGTGCATCCAACCATGTACCAAGTATATACCAATCATGTATCAACTACTCATCAATATGTACCAACATCATCAACTATACACCTCATGTATGTGCCAACTCATCAACTGCTTGTCTCAACCATGACTAGTTTTGGATTAGTCAACAACCCTAACTTGAAATAATCATAACTTTGTACCTGTACTGAATAAAGATATGAAACTGATATACAATGTTATTCAGTGTCTTTTGTGCAATTCCTCCAATTGGAACTACTTTTCACCTCTCAGAAAAGGAGGTATAGCAAAAATGGCATACCTTGCTGAATTCTGGATTATTCTAGAGAGCGACCTTGTAGAGTGTGTCCTGCATGGAATATTTGTTGAATAAATATGAACATATTAAATAACATACTAAATACTATAATATAACCAACACAATTTGTCTCTCTGAATTTGGATCTATTATGAAAACTTTATGACGTTTTTACCCGAAACACCTGATTTTGACTAGTTTCAGGACTAGCCACAAACCCTATTTTCCACGGAGTGTAACTCGAAAAATTCAATGACACACAAGCTGAATTTTTAACCACATATACTTGGATATGTTTTCTCATTTTCATAGCAATTTCAGGATCTGAATCATTATATAAAAAAAATTATAGCGAAAATGGTGAGATGACCTGTAAATAACATACCTTAGAAAGCACCATCAAAAGAATTTATCCTTCCTTGCATTTCGGTCTTCTTTTCTTCACTTTCCTCAGAATTTCAGATTATATATCCTTGGTTACCTCATTAACCTATATATATTCAATATTCTCAAGTGTTCGACACCAAAAATGCTCAAGAAGCTCTCACAAGAAGCTCTCCATCAATACTCCAAAATATATTCCCACAAGAAGCTCTCCATTGATCCAAAAAAAGGATGATCTAAAAGAGACCATTGCTATTTTATTTATACTTTCATCCTCTAGCTCACTTAACACATTTTTAGGTCACTTAACCCATTTCTAGTTCACTTAACCTATTTTCCTTATTTTAGGGTTAACCACTTTCCACAAATAGAAAGTTCTCCAATACTTTATCATTTAAATATTCCTTCTTGATTTTTTCGCTTTACTTTATCATTTCTTGATTTTGTCACTTCTCTTGATTAGTTAAATAATCCACCTTGAATTTTTCACTTTAATTTATCATTTAAATAGTATTAACCCATTTCTAGGTCACTTAAC
>ML787035.1:500997-520527 GCA_009831015.1 Picea engelmannii
CCACCTTGACTTTGTCACTTTACTTTATCATTTAAATAATGATTTCTTCTTTTAGGTCACTTTGACTTCTTTGACCTTGGGGGCTTCAAGCCTTCATGTGGGGGTCCTTCATCTTCGTACGGCCATAACTCTCAAACCATGAGGAGTTATGTGGCATTCCACATACCACCAGAAATGGCATGACAAGCACTATCCATCTAGGATAGTTCCATGAACAATTTCCTTGATCTTCATCTCATTATTTCCTCATACAAGCATGGGTCCTCCAACCATTCTTCTAGGATAAATCAATCCGTAAAGCATCTTCCTGTGAGGGCTTTCACCATAAGGGGACCACTTTGGAGTTCATCCATTTTTGCACCTTATCAATCATGATAAGACAATAATGAGTCATCTATACATTTTTCCAATAATGCATCATATACCAATGAAACCACATCGATCCATCTTCATCATGTATCAATGACAACTCATTGATCCATATTCATCTATGCATTCTCATCAAGGACAATACATAGTATATTACATCAATCATCAATCAATCAATCCTTTGACATCAATCAATCAAACCATTGGCATCAATGACAACATGATACAACAATAAATTCCATGTCTTTGAAGGTAAAAGGAAGTTGTTGCCTCTCCCCATGAAACCCATCTCAGTTGAATCCCCTTTCCAACAATGGGGTTTGGAATTTATTGGAGAAATACATCCATCCTCCTTGAGCCAACACAAGTGGATCCTCATAGCAATGAACTACTTCACCAAGTGGATCGAGGTTGTGCCATGCAGGCAAGCTAATGACTATGTTATCATTAAATTTTTAGAAACTAATATCTTGTCTCATTTTGGATGCCCTAGAAAAATTATAGCTGACAATGCAGTGACCTTCAGATCCAAAAAACTCATAGAATTTTGCAGCCAATACCAAATTACTATGGGACACTCCACAGCTTATTACCCTCAGGGAAATGGGCTAGCTGAGTCCCCCAACAAGACTCCGGTGAATATCATTAAGAAGACTCTGCAAGAAAACAAGAAGTCCTGGCATAATAAGCTAGTTTTCACACTCTAGGTTGACAGAATAAGCACTAAAAGATCAATTGGCATGTCACCATACTAATTGGTGTATGGCACTGAAGCAGTTTTTCCCATCTCCTTAGGAGTCCCTGTCATGAAATTGTTGCAGGAAGCACAAGAAGAGACAAATGATGCCCATAGGAGGATAAATCAAATGATCCACTTAATGCAATCCAGAGACGAAGTCTACAACAAGACTCAGGTTATCCAAGAAGGTATAAAAAACATTTATGACAAGAGGACTAAAGAAGATGATTTTGAGCTGGGAAACCTAGTTCTGAAGGAATGAGGACAAGGGTGAGCATTGAAAATTTGATAGCTTATGGAAAGGACCTTACACCATTCAGGAATTCAAATGAAATAATGCATTTTTTCTAAAATACATTGATGGATTAGACCTACCAGGTGGACCGGTTAATGGCAAGATGTTGAAGCATTATTTTCCTCCCCAATAAAGATCTCATGAATCGATATTCATTGTACATACCATTTCCCTTTTCATTCATGTTTTGTGTAGGTGATATTGATCAGGTGGTTGAAGCCCATGGAGAAGGCCCTAAGCCACTGACCAATGCCACCAAGTTCCCAAAATAAAAACAAAGCAGATAGCAGGAATAAAGCACTGAAGAAAACCTTTACAGACATCAGAAAACAGGTTCTTGGCACTTCACAAGGAGAGTACCATCCCCAAGTGGAGCCATTGTTATAACCCTATAATTTATAGGATCATCTAGTGACAGGAAAAGTTTCACTATTGATGTATGTTGTCTTGCAAATAATATTTTATTCCTACAAATTATTTTCAAACAGAAAAGAAAGAAAGAAAAAAAAATAAAAAATAAAAAGAATAAAAGAAGGCATAAAAAGAAAATGGATAAAATCCTCATGCAATAACAATGACTTGATCCATATAGTTTAATCATGGCTAAGTCCCTTTGAATTTATGTTGATAGGTCTAGTGAATAAGCCTGGCTAAATTGTTAAATCTTAACCAGGTAGGTAGGTTAGATAGTGAATAAATTTGATCAAACTGTTCAATCTTGATCAAATAGACCCAGGGTAGAGTAATTCCTTAGCCCAACAGTCTAATATGGGCTAAATGTGTAGTTAGGTAGGTTAGGGCATAAGCTAGCTAGTTTTTGCTTCAATAAATATGCTTGATCTTCAATGAAATCCATGATTTTGATGTTTGAGGTGTGTTTCCTAACCACTTGGTGACAAAAAGCAAAGGGAAGCAACAAAAAACCCACAAAAAGAGAAATATCCTAAGTTTGTGCTGCACATGTTTGGTTTGTGCATAGAGAATAAAGAGCGTGCTAAGATCAAAGAATGATCTAGCGATGTGTAGATCAATGGTGGACATTGAATTTCAGACCCCCTCGATCGTTCTACCTTTAACGGTGGGGGGGGAGTCCAACATGGTGAATAAAGAGCGTGCTAAGATCAACAGTTGATCTAGCAGCATGTAGATCAATGGTGGATAGTGAATTTTAGACCCCCTTGACCATTCTACCTTTAATGGTGGAGGGGGTTCGATATAGTGAATAAAGAGCACGCTAAGATCAATGACTGATCTAGCGGAGCTTATATCAATGGTGGACAGTAAATTCTGGACCCCCCCCGACCGTTCTACCTTTAACGGTGCGGGTGGGTCTGATATAGAGACTAAAGTGAGCGCATAAATTGATGGTGGATCGAGCGGTGCTTGGATCTATGGTTAGTAGGTGATCCCAGACCCCCCTGACCATCCTACCTTTGACATTGGGGGTAGATCCGATATGGGCATTTTTTCCTAGCGGGCCCCATCCTAACGTGTCAACAGCATATGGTGTCAGACCCCCTCACTCCAAACCAGTTACCACCACATCCCCCCTCCGACATACCGCCATACAAGTATTCCTATACCACCGTTGCCTCATGATGTCACATCCCACTACCCCTCCTTACAAGTCTCATCTCATAACATCATTATCTTGTCCCCTCCATTCACCAGTTACAGGTCATGTCTAACTTGCTTATATTCCAATGACTGCCCTCTACATCATCCTAGTACACCTGACACCCGTCCTTCACCTGCCACCTCACACTTCAAGTGATTCATTGGCCATTTATTATAGGCTAACATACCCGTTTGTCTTCTGACATGTCCCCCGTGCCCAAAAGATACCCGTTTACTCAAATTTAACCCCATTTCTTCCATTTGCACACTGCTCACACTCTCTGTGCACCAGAAAACTTGTTTTCCTCTCCTTTGCAACCATTTTCCTAGCCATAGCCATTACCTACTAACATTTTGTTTCAGTGTGCAGGTACCTATTGAATCAATGGCACAAAAATCCAAAAGATTAGAAGTCAAGGAAAATACTTTCCTCCCACCCCCTATCGATCTCGTCTAGATTCCATTAGTTGATAAAGATTACCTGATCACAAAGAATAGGTGTGAATTCAACTTTGCAGAATTGCAAACATGATTTAAATATACCTTCATAGATCAAAGAATTAAGATTGGGCTCTGGGAGTCCAATCTCCCTCTGTATCTATTTCCCCAAGTCCACTATTTTCCAGAGTTCTCCCTCAAATACCAAGCGCATTACCTCCCCACTTGGAGAACCATAGTATCATATTATGGAGAAACTCTTTTCTCTATCACACCCGAGGCCATCGATCAAATGATGCAGATACCTAGAGCCAAATCCCATTCTCCCCTCACCATTGAAAGTATAAAAAAAATGTACTAGAACCTGTCTTTTCCATGAAGACCACATATTTTTGAGTTGTTCCTCCCCCAGGATGCCCAATTCCCCAAGAAAAATCCCCCTTACCACTCCTCCATATTTTTAGAAAGGGGAAACCAAATTATTTCATCATTATGTTGCTTACTTGGCTATTTTTCAGATGAATGGGTGGATGAACCCATATTGGGTTTCCTATCCATTGTTTTTATTGAAGAAAAGGCCACCATCTAGTTCAATTACATCACCTTTCTGGCCGGGAAAATCTACGATAAGTTGTTCAAATTCACCATGGAGGGCATATTCTGGTACTCTTCTCTACTAGCCTACATGTTCACCTTCTTTCAAGCAAACAGGCTCTCTTTCCCTATGCAGAAAATGGACCAGGATAGAAAACCACAGGTTGTAACCTCTTGGACTTCGCTGCTCAGAAGAAACTCCACAGAGTATGATTTCAAACATTTTTTTGAGAAGTTTTACCATCTAGTGGTAAGCATGATCAGTCGTAGACCAGAACTGAGGATAAATGAGGAGGTCTAGAGAATCTTACACCTCTTGGACCTCGCCAAGACTGGAGATTGGTTCCTCTATCAAAATCACATAGAAATCAGGGTATATGGGTGTGAGTTAGCTCCATACAAATTGCTCACATATTTTCCTGTTAGGATATTCACCCTGGAGTATATTAGACAAATGATAAATTCAGATGATATACAATTTGTAATTCTGAAGAAGAAACAACAGATGAGAATCAAAGGGTAGATAAGACCTTTTATCTACAGCAGTCAAGCTACTGAGGAAGAGGCAATTAAAATATTAAAAAGGAAATGAAATTTAGTACCAGTTCACTTGGCACTATGATCCATGTGGGATCATTGCAGATATGAGATTGAAGAACAAAATATCTCCATGTGCTCACACACTCAAACCAGAAATTGAGAAATATGTGAACCAGACAAAGTGGGAGGTGAACACCCTGGAAGACACTAAACAATAGTCTCCCTTAACCATGATTTCCCATACTACTACCCCACAGGTACCAAAGGATAAAAACCAAGGAAGGATTTCTCTCCTTCAATCACTGAATTGCCAGCAAAGGATTTCCAGGTATACACTAAAAGGCCTAAAACCACCCACACTACTCACAGGTCTGGAGAGGAAGAGACCCAGTCTACCAAGGTAATCAAGGGAAAATGTACGCCACTTATTTCAAGTATCCATCATATGATGTCTACTTCTTCCTCAAAGAAGCAGACCGATACCACTGTGATCACTCAACCTCAATAGGGATCTATAAAGTTGATCATTTTTTTAAAATATGATTTGATTAAGAATAAAAACTAGATGCTAACCAACAACACCTATGCTTAGGTCTGGAATAAAACGTCAACAGCACAGCACAGGTTTCTCTCCGTGTTTGACACTGAGAAGGAAAGAATGCACATGGTGTTTCTGCAAGAATAGGTGCCCCATACAAAAGAGATCACTGACTTCAAAAGGTCGACTCTTGAATTTGATGTCGAACAAGTTCATCCAACTGACTAGATGGATCTGCACAAGAAGACTAGAGAAATGGTTTTCTCCACATTAGCTCATGTTTCCACTACTGCTGCAATATTACAGGTATCTCTGAACAATGTTCAGACCCAATTGAAACTAGATAAAATATCTTCTTTTGCAAAGGATAACATGATAAAATCCTTAGAAGAGTTGGTGCTCAAGATTGGGTATGACCCCTCAAATGTGAAAGCATCTGAGGAGATGCTCAAGAAAAATAATGTTGACATTGCATCTCTGAGGAAGAAACTGAAATTGCCAGCTACAGAAGACTCACAGGACAAAGAGATAGTTGATATAGAAGGGGAGAAACAAGAATTACTAAAGCTAATCATGGAACAGAACACACAGATAAAGGAAATGGAGGTAGAGTTGGAAAGGTTGTTGAAGTAGAAGGAACAATCAACACCTATGGAATTCATTCCACTGAGTGAAGTTCCTCTTGCAGGAGTTAGCACAACAACTGTATCAACAACCACCACAACAGAGATTCCATCATCCACCCCATTGACAGCCCTGGAAAAAACTGTGGAGTTAGCAAAATTGATGGAACAGATGACCCTGCAAGGAACATAGATCAATAGATTGAAAAAGGAGGTTGAGAATATCTAAGAGCTTAAGTCTTCCTACCAAACAGGCTACAACATTGAGAGACAAGCATCGGAAAATCTCAAGTAGGAAATACAGTAGCTTCAGAAACAAACAGTGGGAGGCAAAACACTAGCAGAGGCTAAGGAGAAAATTTGGATGGATATATCCAAATCCATAAATGAAATATGGCCCATGGTGCAAATTATGTTTGAGAAACATGAACTGGTGTTGAGGAGTAGGCAAGCCATCGACAAGATAAAAGGAGAACTGGGTGAAATTCCCATAGAAGCTAATGAAATCATTAAGTTTCTGAATTCAAAAACTAGGGAAGAGATGGAAGACCTGAAAGTTGAAGACATAATAGAAACTATCCTCGAGGTCAAAAGAGTTCTGACCAAGTGACGATTAATGTTGCAGCTGGAGGATAAATCCTAGAACATGGATATCGAGGTCCAAATATTCTTCAACAAGATTGAGGTGTTGTAGAAGAAAGGTCTTCCTAGTATGCTAGTTCTAAATGATAAGTTAATGACCCTTTCTGACTACAAGAAGGATATTTCCATGGTGGCCAAGGATAGTTCCAAGTTTTCTGGAATACAGGGTAGTATCACAGGAAAGGCGTTCCTAGAGACTTTGCAGTTGGACCTCAGTATTCAGTACGAAGTCAAATATATTTTCCTCACCAAGCTGACTTTTGCTAAATATACAGAAATGGATGAAATCTACCGAATACTGCTCAAAATCACCATTCCCAGTCATCAAAGATGGGAGGAGTTGTTCACTTTGATCAAATGAAGGATGAGGTGTACAGTCCAAATCAGCATGTAGAGCAGTCAAAGTCACATGAATGACTCACCAATGACCTTCCCCAAAATCATCATGAAATATTCGACCGATCATCATCAGTTCCTATATTTTTGTATCTTGTTATCTAGTTAGTTAGATCTATATTTCGCCACGTCTTGATCATTAATGACAGTATAGTTTGTAATTTTGATTATAAATACTTCAAACATAGAAGTATTGAGGGTTGATCTTTACACCCTAGCAAGTTGTAAGCTCTGTAATTCTCTCAAAAGATATACCAGTAATAAAAGGGGCATTTCACAGGATTCCTGTGTGTTAGCTATTGGTGATGTTTTCTCCTATTTTTTGAATGTTTATCTCTATTAGTAATCATTTTTCTTTTCTAAATCTAATCGTTTAAAAGTGGTGAATGTTGCAGAATTTACTCTCATATACTTTTTTTCTGAATTTAAATGATCTAAGTGTTATTCTTCTGATGTTATAATAAAGAAATGTTTTGTTGCTTCTTTATTTTAACGGATCATCTCACCTTTTTCACTATCCATCACCTATTTTCTAAAAGAATCCAATAGTTTCATTACCTTGCCCTATGAGACAGCCTTTAAAAATATATTCTTTGATCTCAAATCATTATAAAATAGACCCCATATCCCAATGGAAGCGCAAAACACATTTCAGCCATTTTTCAAAAGCAAAACACAATCTTATTCATTTAACTACCCTAATATTAAAATCCAAAACAAAGCTAAATATTACAGAGAGATCCCTCTCTGAAACTGGAAAGGCTAGATCCCAATTTCGAAGTGGTTGGATAAAGTTACCTCTGGAAAATTTCTTCTACATTATAGCAAACTCTAGGAATTTACAGAGTGATAACATGAGTGACTATAAGATCACAACTGAGAGGGAATATCAGTGTTGCATGTCCCTATGAGGCTTGTCATAAGGATGGAAAAAATATGTTTGGAGGAGGATTTGGAAGTCTGATAGGTCAATGTGTCAATGATGCACATGCATGATGTAAGGATATATGCATACTAAAGGCACATTATGGCTTCCTTGACGACTGGTATGTAAGGAAATAATTGCACTTGCCAAGATTAAGTGAATAACATGGATGTATGGTTGACTCCATTTTGAAGAGTCATGATTTTTATTTTTTTTAAAGATAGCTCAAGGGGAATGTGCTCCATTGCCTCAGGAAAGACTAGTATAAATAAATGAAAGATTAAATGAGAAAGAATGGTATGTTGTCATGATAAGAGGCAAATGATTTTGCCTTTGAGGGTCACATGAGAATGATTGTGAACAATCATGAGTTGACTAATTTTAGAATATAGATGTATGTAGAATCTGAAATATACCCATGGAAACTATACACAGACTTGATTATGCATATGGTTAATTGCATCATGGATGTAAGTTAAAAAAAATAGGATATGTATGGATACATAATTTGGGTGCATGACAATGATGCATGTTTAATTTCCTTATGGAATATTTGGTAAACAGCTAAATCTAACTCAAGGTTGAGGCCATCACAGATAGTGATGGACATGCAATAAGGAAGTTGAATGTTGAGGGAGTTCCCTGTGGAAGAACTGTGTGAAAACTTTGTCAGGAGGACAGAGTAACAACCTTAATAAATGTTGAGAATTAAGCAGTGAGCTACAAGATTATATATATATATATATATATATATATATATATATATATATATAAGAATATTGTATTACATTTTGAAAGAGTCATGTAATAAATAGAAGACTAATGAATGAATAAATGAGTATGTTTGATTGAATAGGTTTGGTTGAAGCCATGTTAAGAAAAGGCAGTGAGGCCTTTAGAGATAACTCAGCTAGGCTGAAAAGTGCCAGGCGGTGTAGAAAGAATTGGAAGAAGGAGATAGCCCTCAATTATTTTCTTGTTGAGTATTATGTTTTCTCTGGGATGAGAGAGTTGGTACATGTATGAAAGTAAATGTTTTCTCACCATAATGATGATGGTCATATTGTTGTAGAAACAATCGATATTTTTTTGTGTTTCACTCATGGAAACATTAAGGATAATGTGATGAAGTGCATAAAGATGTGCTAGGACATGTCTAAAAATGTTTTATTGTCTTAAAGTTATGAATGAAATTTTTGAAAGGCAGTTGTATGCCACAGATACCCAAGTAGAGTATGATTCAGGAAGAAAAACCTGATTGAATCAGGTTAATCAAGAACTTGATAGAAGAGATGAATATGAGCCACTCATCAGAGGGAAGACCGATCATAGTCGTCAAATTGAATTCAGTATCAATTAGAGTTAATGGACCAAACACCAATCATTTGATTAGATCGATAGTCAAGGATCATTGTGGAGCACAAAGGTGAAATTAATGGATGTGCTAGTTCAAAGCCCGTAATCAACCAATGCCATTAATCTCGTCGGGGTGGAAGATCAATGACCACCATTAGACATAGTCAAGTGAACATTTTCCAAATTGGGCCCCATAATCACTGTGAACTGTCGATATGTGAACATAGATCGATGGTTGGGAATCATTGCGGAGCATGAAGGTTAAATTGATAGACATGCTAGTTCATAGCCCATAATCAACCAATGTCGTTGATCTCGTCAGGGCAGAGAATCAACAACCACGATTAAAAGATTTGGGAAAGAACTTTTTAGATTATGGACATTGAACTCTTCAATAAAGAGCGAGCATATTGGGATTCTTCAATTTTTGTGAACCATCGATTTGTGAACGATCAGTGGGAGAACCTGCAAGGAACCCACATGTTAATGTTGCATAAAACACATACTGTGATTGGGTTATATGGTTGAGTTTAGCACATCAAAGCCCTGTATCAACCTAAATTATCGATCAAACACTTTTGTGTTGGCATTATTATTATTATCTGGAAATTGTGTGGTTAAAAATCGATCGAGGGTTAAGATCGACGACCCGCAATCATTGCGGAGATTGCATATGCACATGGGTTAACGTTGACACCTGTACCTGTAATTTAAATTCAATACAACATTGTGTTGAGTTTGGGATCTGATCGTAGATTGGATGGCTCATATTCATTTCAGAGATCGAAAGGAGAATTAAACTCCGAGCTAGTTGAGTTTCTGCAATCCCTTGCAGTCATTGGATCTGGGAGAAAATGGATCTACACCGTCAATTTGTAGACAAAAGGTTTAAATAGGATCATAGAGCCTGGACATGGAAGTTGAAAGGGTATCACCTGAAAAGAAAAGAGTTTAGATCACAGCTCTCGGTCGCATGGAGAGAAAACAAAGTTCCTCTGGGATAGTCAAGGAAGATAGAGTTTAACACTCTGCATTAGACTGTGGTCGCAAGGACTAGGTCTAAGGGAATAAAGGCACTCATAGCTAGCACATTTCATGGAATTGCTCGAAGAACTACATATTTGCATGAAAGGGGGACCTTCCATAACTTTTACGTACATTATATGGATGTTAAAGGAATTCATGTGAAACCTGGAGTGTCATGAATGACAATTTTAGGGTTGTGATCGATTCAGACGAGATAATATGGTTATGCTAAAATAATAAATATGGAGAAAGAATCTGTATGGTAATAAGTTGCTTGAATTCAAACACACCTTGGCAGGAGTGCCTAACCTGAAAAGTGATAACCTGAAATCGATGCAAGGGTGCATTGGGTATGAATGTGGCCACAAATGTTGGCACATTCATTAAAGTCAATTGATATCTGAATTAAATTTTGAAAAATTTGGTATGATGAAATGATGCATAGGTAAGGGATGATGTATCCTTAAATAGATGAAAACGACTTCGACTATTAGTATGCATGATTTTTGAAAATATAATGTGCATGAAAACTAACAATTTGTTTTGCTGAGGAATGTTGAAATTGCAGGAGGAAAAAGGTCTTGGATATGGCAGTGTTGTAAGCCCATAAGGAAGACCAATTTTCTGCTGAGCCAAACTGCAAGGAATGATATTTCCTTTTTGAGAAAGTGAATTTGATTTTTATTATGCAGAATTCTGAAATTGTTTGTGATCCACTGCAAGTATGCGACAAAAATATAATGTGCATGAGAACTAACAATTTGTTTAACTAAGGAATGAATTGCAAGAAGAAAGAGTCTTGGATATGGAAGTATTGTAAGACCATAAGGAAGAACAATTTCCTACTGAGATAAAATGATATGGGGAGGAAATTCCCATGCTTGTGAATCTATTCCCTGTGTGGAACAAATCTGGAAAAAAAAATGTGGAATTGGAAATCTGTAGGTGGCAGATTTGCAATAAAATTTTGAAATTCAAAATTTGTGATGATGTCTCATGAATTTTTGTATACCTATGATATAGGTGAGAAGAAAATATTTATCCATAAAGGACATATGAAGGCTGTCAACATGAAAAGCATGAAAGAGGCCACTGCTGAGCCATGAGAACCATGTGGTAATCCATGATCGCCTGGAATATGTTGTGCTAAGGTAACACAAGCTGGAGGGATGCCTCGTAAGAGAAAGTTTGAGGGACTCCTCAAATGTAAGGCTCAATAAATTCTCTAGGATTCTTCCCGTGTGAGAAAACCTTAGAAAGTCAATATGGATCACCCGAGGAACTGTAAAACAAAGAAGGGGATGTCTAAGCCTGGGCTTGGAGGGTGAGTGACCACAAGGAAAAGGAGACTCTTATAGTTCTTGTAAACTATTGGTTGGGATCTTGCACACAATGGGTATGTCAAGGAAAAACAGTGAGCCTGGATAACAAGATAGCCATGTGGATAGAAATCCATAAACTGCACAGATAAGTATTGTGCTAGATTATGAAATTTTTTTAGAAATTTTATGCAATAGTAAAGTGCTTTCGCATGAGACTATGATTATATGCTTGTTCTCCAAGATTATTGAAGGTAGGTAATGAAGAACAAGAGTTTGGAAAGGACCTAACCAAGAAAGAGGATCAATATTTCTGAAGCAGTTAAATGACAAAGGCGTGACAGATGTTACTAAGAAAGAACAGTGAGGACGATGTTCCTTTTTAAGGGGGAGGGGATTGTAACACCCTTGTTTCCCCCAACTTCTAATTAATCGTTAATTATAATTTCCATGCTATGGAATAGGAAAAATGTAAATGTATTATGGCTTAAACTTCCAATGAATGATTGTGGTCGTGAATCCTCGAAGTATTGGCCATTATATCACTAGAGGAAAGAGTGAGGAAACTGTAGAAAGGATTCATTAGTTCAAATGACCCAAATTCCCTTTGCTGAGATAATACGCCTCATCTAGATCCCAAGGGGAGGAATTAGTTAATGAAGGAAGGACTGGTGGTTGAATACTCAACCACGCCCATGAATGGAAGCATGGTTTGACTGAATAATTTCAGCTCAAAGTACCGCAGGGTCTGGCAGACCAAGTTGACTCGAGTTCCCTTCTGACAGAAGGAATAGGATAGCTCGAGAATCATCTTGGGAAAATATATACAGAAAATAGAGACAAGGAAAAATATGGATAGACAGAGAGTAGAACGCACAGAGCTCTCAATTGGATGATGAATAGAAGGCCGTGATCTTGATGTTGAGAGAGCATCTAATAAATCTCACCAAGTCCATGACAGAGAAAGATATCTCTAAGAGTTTGCAGAGAACAAAACCCAAGCAAAAGATGAAACAAAGAAATAATCCCTGAGAAACTACGAGAGTTCCCTGGTGATATCATGGCTTGGCACAGGGGTGGATAAAGTGCTAAGAATGAATTCCTCTGAGCCTATGGTTGGGTGGAGAGGAGAACACCCACAGTCAGTCAGTTGGTGATCTACTGTAATAGATACATATTTTTATGCTCAGTATTCTAGAATTGAAATGCATGATTTGATTATCTGTAAATGTGATAACTTGTGCCTTGCGTGAAATGGATGATAATGATGTTTATTGTCCTCCTATAAAATATTGCATTTGATTGGTGGTATACTATTTGGATGTTCGATCTTTGTGACTTCGGTGGTCTAGCTGACTGAATATTTTGAGATGGGGTTAACTGGAATGCTTAAGCCCTACCGATCCCTCGAATTTATCCTTAATGGGAATATTGAGTTTGAACTCTATGGAAGGAGGGCGCCTCCTTCAGAGATTTCACCTATGTGACCAAGGGCTCATGCCCATGACCTTGACAAATTCCCAGACAAGAGTCAAGCGTATAACCATGAGAATATTTGGAGGTCCCATATGGCCAAGGTCTAGGAACCTCGTGCTATTCTGAAAGGATCTAAGTTCTTATTAGCTTCGGAACTCTGGGAATTCGGAGCTCTGGGACAAATGACTTCACAACCCTCGAAAATACCCAAATGTCAAAGTTGCGAAAGGTTGTGAGTCAATTATCTGGGGAGTTCATTGGGGTCCCTTCTCGATTGTCTGATCATCTAGTGGAAGGCTAGTGTATGGTACTTCGGCGAAGTTCCACTTCGAAGAATAGAGATGTTATAACATCAAACTCCTCGAACGTTGAAGTTACGAAGTAAAGAAGAGCCGTATATTTAGGGAGATCGTTCGGAGCCCCATCTATCATCTGATCATTTAGGAGGAGGGACCCACACATGGTACTTTGGCAAAGTCCTGCTTCGGGAGAATGTAGTGGCAATGAATCCAAATCCCCCAAAGGTTAGAGTCCTAAAGTGACCTGGACCATTGATCTGGGACCCTTCGGGTTCTCTCCTAGTTGTCGGATCTACTACGAGGTCATCTTGATGTTGACCACTTCAGAAGAAAAAGAACATTGTAGCATCAAAACCCCCAAAGGCCAAAGCTATCAAGTGATGTGGACCATGGATCTAAGGATGCATTGGGACCCATCTTGATCGTTCAATCATGGGGATGGGTGTATTGTGATGAAGGGAACATGGGGGCCCACGTGTCGAGTGGTGACTTTTCTAGGTGTGGAGACCTCGTGACATGGGTAGAGGATGACAGTGGCCTGAGGTAGGTGCCACGTATTCTTATCGGAGTGTTTTGGGATGATATATGTCCCTTTAGGAGTGTCCCAATAGTGGGACCCATAAGACCCTTTGAGTGAAGTTATGAGTTGTAGATCTCTAGAGTTATGTAGACATCCTTGGACCATTATATCTATGTCAAGGTCAACCCAGTGTTGACCACCTCAGAAGAATAGGGATGTTGTAACATTAAAATCCCCCGAAGCCCAAATTTGTGAAGTAATGAGGATCGTCGATCCTTGTATCCTTCAACATCCTTTTCAATTGTCAATATACAAAGGACGTGTGGTACTAGATCCTTTATTTTAGAGACTGGGCCCTCTAGGGAATTTGAGGTGTGATGTGTCGATAATCTCTGAAGCCTAAGTAATGAGAGTCATCGATTCATAGATGCTTCGATACTTTTCCTCACCATCAGATCTAGGTTGTGGTCAACCAGACGTTGATCTACTTCAGGAGAAAGGAGATGTCTATATCAGGAAACTCCTGAACACCAAAGTTATGAAGTAGTGAGGACCATTCATCCAAGGGGTACGTGGGCTAACCTTGGTCGCGAGATAGAAGGGCATAAAGGATGCTCAGTCCGGAGTGATGTGAAGCAATGATGTCACCCAGGGTGACATGGATCCAAGTTGGCGTGCCACGTGTAACTCGGATTTGTGCTTATCACATACCTTATAGACCCATGGAAACATGACATGTGTCATTCCATGACCCTTACACATGTCAATCCTTGGTATGATCCGCTTAGACAAAGTGATTGGTAGAGTGACCGAAACTCTAGGAGTTTGAGACTTTAGAACTCTGGAAGATTTGGTGAGTAGTATTGTAAAGGGACCAAAAGGCCTGAAGGTCGGAGTCATGTGGAAAGTTTACGAGACTTTGAAAGTTCAAGATTTTGGGTGGTCTCATGTGGATATAGGGAAGAGACATAAAATTTTGAAGTGTAGAAGTGTGGAAGTTCTAAAAGCATCGAATCCCTCTACCGCTAATATTATAGAGGAAGATTAAGTCCATCCTAGAGCTCAGTTTCAAGCATGAATATAGTGATTGGGTAGTGATGGATGAGAAGGACTTGATAGAAATCCAGGATATAGGATTCAAGATAGTTAAGGAAAATGAAAAATTATGCCCCACCCCTTAAAAGAGCGTCTAGGGGTTCGGTGTGTTACACACATCTATGCAATTGTTATCCAAATAAACGCATGACTACTACATGATTTTCTACTAGATAGTCGTGCACAACCTACATGGTTGTCCCCTAGATAGCCACGCATAGCCTATGCAGCTAGCTCCCCTGACAACCTCACACAACCTATGTGGTTGTCCCCTAGATAGTCACACACATTTGGCATAGCTGTCTTCATGGTATTCACACTCATCTACACCACAAAATCCCTTGTATTTTCACACTTGTGCTCGACAGATATTGCCACAGTCATGCACACTGAGTGCAACTATCATAATTACTCCCACACTCATGTATTTATACAAAACTATCACAACTCAAAACTGTTGGACTTCTTATAATAAAAATAGAAAATATTTGAAATAGGAAATAATGTGTAGAATATGATGACCTTCGTTGGTATTCCCCTCCATCTCTTCATCTGCTGGCAGAAATGATTCCTTTCATCGTTCCTTTAGGATGGACACATCTATCATCTAGTCTTCTTAATAATTCGGCATAATATCTTATCCATTGTATTTGTGTTTCCATTTGTCCCTCCAGCTATGTTCAACAATGCAATGACATTTTCTTACCTGCTCACAACTGTGCTTTCTTTTCCATGCTCAATGCATTGGTTGTATCTATCTAAAAATTTCACCACCAACTTTGATGGATCAATTGTTTCATTCACCTCGAAAGTGTATAATTTCATTTCTACTTGAGGTATCCTTTCTTAGATTCTTTTCACTTCTTGAGCTAAGGCCTAGAACTGTTAACTTGTGTTTACTAGCCATTTATTTATTTTAAGAAGGTCAATCTGGCTCATTTCCTAAATGGATGCCAAAGTTTCATCTTTTCTCTTTCTGGAGTTTTTCTGGTTCACTTTGATATCAATTTTCCCCAGGGCCTATGCAATATTGTTGTTTCAGGATAAATTCGTAAGTGCGAACACAAACCAATCTCCCTAGATCCACCTAGATCTAGAACAAAACAGGACAGAATAATACACTTTCCCTACACCTAACCTATTGAATGAACTATGAAGTAAGGATTGAGGACATACCTTATGAATGCTTTCCTTATATCTCTGTTGTTCCAAGCTTCGCTCCAATTCTCTTGCGCCATTCAGATCACAACAGCACAAACCAATCGATGTAAAGGCAGATTAATATATTCAATGGCTAGTCTATACATATGATCAAGGAATTATGTAATAAAGTGACATCATCTTTATGGGAAAGGGACATATTACTGTATTGAATTAATTGAAAGTAAAACTTACAACTTGAGCCTTGATGTCATAGGTCTCCTTTCGATGGCTCCTAGCTTCGACACACACACTTTCTCATGCATGAAGAAAATCAACCACATATGATGACCTTGTTGTTGTCATTTGTTGCTGTAGCATCGGTCCTCCATACAGTCTTGCACCAATTCTCCAATCAATCTCTTGCTAATTTGCTTTTAACCCTTTCCATGAGAAATCTCCTCAATATATAGGAGAATATAGATTAGTTACTTGGATAGGGAATGATCCCAATATATCTGGAATGCCAGTACTTGAACAACCACTCGAATGCCAACTCACCCTTCTAGAAGGTTCAAGATTTTTTATCTTTTTCCTTCTTTAAGAACATGTTCACACCCTAACAATGAGTACAGTGCGAGAAGTTCGCACCCCAGCTGAATGCAACCTGCGAGAATCAGGCATTCTCATGGGAGAACATATAGTAGCCTGCAAACATCTCCAAAAATATGATTTCTGGAGCTAGACAAGTGTAACTTTTCCCAGGAAATTGTTCTTAGTGAAGAGTTTGATTCTCCATCATCATGACATCATCCTGATGACCAAAAATGTGGATAACAATTTCATCCTTCAAAATCAATCAGTCTCTTGTCTAATGATGATAACGCTTCTTGGAAAGCGTCCTTTACTTTCCTAGATAATCTCTTCCTCTCTGCCAAATTCATTTCCCACACTTTTAGGGCGATATCACCTATTATTTGTTCAAAAGGGGAAAACCAAGGAAAATCATGGATATTATCTTTATGTGCCAATACGATGGCTTCTTGAAACTTAGATTGGGCTAAGAGAGCTTCTATTTACTTGATATAGACATCTTTCAGAGAAATGTCTACTTCCTGATAACACTTTTGTATGGCATCAAACTTCATAAAAAGATCCTGTGAGGCCATTTCCAGTTTTTTGTCTATTTCCAACACTTGGATTTGGAGGGATGGAATTTCTATTGAGACACCTTTGGTCACCTTCAATCTATCTTGAAATTGTCTTATAAATTCATCACATTGAGTGATTAGAACCTGGTTGGCCTATGAATTTCAATGGAGCTCCTCGAGGTTAGCCCGTAGTTGTTGGCTTTAATGTCAGTCATGAGCTTTGATTTATTCAAATTCTTGGATCATCTTATTCCTTACAGTATGTTCCAAGTATAGTATTTGATCTTGCAACTACCCCACCAATAGGATTTTTTTCGTAGTTGCTCTGCCAAATTCTCCACAGACTATTTATTTGCAGTGGGGAAGGCACCCAATGAACCTGCAACTTCTTTCGCAAATTCTGAATCATATTGATCATTTTCGTCATACAACATCCTTTGCCTTTTGGTTATTACTTTGTCCTTCTAGTGTGATTCTCTCTTGACAATGGCCCTCCGTTTCTTGCTAAAAAAGAAATCCGAAGGAGGCATCTCTTCGGGTGATATTGGGGTAATATCACTTACAAGAAGGATTTTGGAACTAGCATTTCCGAAGCTAGACTGAAAAGGTGTCAATGATGTAATAGAAGTACCAATCTTTGTAGACTATTGTTTCTCTATTGTATTGGAAGCAGCTATGGCTGGTGTTGAAGGAGATGCATCTTGTCCTTTCTTTAGGAAGGCTTCGAGCTGAGCCTTTACCTAAGGGCCTAGTGAACTTGATAATGAAGCTTCTAATTTTTGAGTCAAAACCTCAAATATCTTCGGGGTTTCCTCGATATTATGTTTACCAGAGTGCCCTAGTTCAAAACTCAGAGGTATAGATTATTTTGTAGGAGGAGCGACTGTTGTAGGAAAATCTCCCTGCGGACAGGTAGATCACCTCTAGAGCTTGACCTTAACTCTAGACAGAAAAGTGCTTAACATGGACACTGACTTCCTTTCAAATCTATATAAACTAACACATGAGAAGGAAGGATGAAAGAAGTACCTTGTTATCGATGTTTGTCCCTGCACGCTCCAAGTTGCGCTCCAATCCTTTTCTCGTCGCTGAGTTCTGCAGACAAGACAAGATACAACCGCTTCCTACTCTATTGATATTAGCTTAAAAACAGATCTATCAATTAATGATAAGTTCATGTGACATTAGACACAAACTAGAAAGAAACAGGCCAAGCGTGTCATATTGATGAGAATAACGACAGCAGTACTTACAATCGTAGATGCGAATGCGATAGCTTCGTCAAGTCCCCTTCATCTAACCCTTGCCTGAAAGATCCACAACCTGGACAACAGCAGCTTCACTAATCACTCTCCTTTGGCTGACTGTGGGTTTCCTTCAAGATCATAAGTTTCATGTATTCAATTCTCCCCCCTTTCCACCATCATAGAGCCTGTTTATATAGGTTAAGAGGAGCTTAACCTCTTGAGTTATCTTTAGAACAAGTTGGGAACCTTCTCCTTAGATCAGGGATCTCTTGATGAAACCGAGAATTTGAGTGCAACTACCTCCTAATCTCGAAAGATCCTCCCCTTATTCTTTTCAACGGGTCAACTACTGCCTTAGATTAGGCAGCGCTCCCGTAGAAGGGGCATCAGAGCGCTGTAGCTCTCCTTGGTGAGCTTTAGGGAAGCGCCAGTGCTCTCAAGATGAGAAGTGCTCCTTCAAATGGGGTTGGGGAGTGTTATAATTCTCCCTGAAGCCTTGTAGGGGAGCACTAGTCCTTCTGGGGTTGAAGTAGGGGAGTGCTCCCCCTCCAAACCTTTGTTTCATGGTTCCTTTCAGGTGTCAAGAGTTATTTGACTTCAGTAAACCAGTTCTCCTCCTTCAAATCAATCATGTGAGATTTTATAAGTGTCTTCTTAGTGTCGTTGACATGGCAGTATGTTTGAACATCATTTGCGACACTAGTGACCAACTTGCGACACTTGCAAAAGTTGTAGGGAAGATGCGACACTTACGACGATCGAGAGGGACATGTGACACTTATCCAGCTGAGCAATTTTGACGTGTAACAGAATTCCCCCCAAAGTATGAAGTTAGAAGATGCCAACTGATAACTGAAATACTTTGTAGATGCTCAAGAAAGGGTATAGACTTGGAGAACCTGACGGAAGCTGCACACAAACATCCAACAAATATCATGACATATTTCAAAACCCAAGGCAGGTATACCTATGCTTGGGTGATCAAGACTTGACAGGATATGGCCGCCATAAAATACACTATGGATCCATAATTGTATTGATAAAAAAGGTATAGCCACCAAAGATACAATGTGGATTTATACTCTGATGACTCGGACTGATCGTAGCCACGAAGAATACACAGTGGATCTACGAGATGACAAGACATAGCCACGACCAATACAAAGTGGATCTATGTAACAGTGT
>ML787035.1:520577-537077 GCA_009831015.1 Picea engelmannii
GTATAGCCACCAAAGATACAATGTGGATTTATACTCTGATGACTCGGACTGATCGTAGCCACGAAGAATACACAGTGGATCTACGAGATGACAAGACATAGCCACGACCAATACAAAGTGGATCTATGTAACAGTGTATGTGTCATTTTCCAATGGAAATTCCTTCGCAGCCTGGGCAAAGCATATATCAAAGTGATGGCTCAACCCAGGGTCTTCATACCAATCCCAATATGGTACGAATCTGACCATGTGAATAGATGTCTTGACGTCGAACATGGCAGAAACCACTTGATTACCGGTCAATGGTGTGAACCGTTAACAAGTGCGAGGGAGATCACCATTAATGTCAATGATTCCCAAGGTACCCTAGTACATTCCAGCGAATGTGAATAGATGAGCTGAGGTTGAACATTCATGGAATCATTCGATCAGGGGTCAATTATGTAAACCCACTGTCGAATGTGAGGAGGTCTGCCATTGAGGCATCCAGGTCCCAAAGTACTAACCAGTTTCTAAGTCTGATTCCTGGATAATGTGTTGGAGTCGATAGGAATAGACTCATCGAGGGAGGGCCTTGATGTATCCCCCATAAATGACACGAAATGGACATGGAGATGTAATTGGCAGATCAAATGGACATGGACTGACACAGGTTTTGAGGCAAGATATTTGGGATGGCTGACTCTCGAGGCGGATACTTCCCTTGAACACTGAGGCACAATGGCGAAACATGACATGGACCAAAACTATGCAATGGATACTGTGAATCGCATCAGGTGACCCAAAGGAGTGAAAGGAACTCAAAGGATTGGCTCAGTGCAGAGGTTCAGCGGATTATGATATGTGCAAAGTGACAAAGTGTCGTGTTCAAGGGTGACTCTAAGAAGTGTTGGATGTTGTTCTCAAGAGACTGCTTGGCTTGCTCCTTTCATTTTTTCCCCCATCCAGATAGATGAGTACCTCTTTTTGATTTAATGAGATCGAGGAGGATAACACATGCTCAATATAACTCACCTTCGGTAAGTTCCTCTTCCTTTGTTTAAGGAACCGGAAGAAGTAAGGGTTCAGTCCCATATGGGTCTGTCGATGTGTGCTTTAACGAGTCCAAAGATAGAAAACTCGAAGGTTTTTCAGGACTATAGAGTTTGGAAAAACACTTAAAAGAGAACTCTCTCAGTTCCTTTTTCGTACAGTAGTCCAACGAGACCGAAAAAGGGTTAAACTATCGCTCGAAAGATGCTCTTTCTAACCTTTTAACGAGTGTGAAAGAAAGAAAGATCACTCGACAATCTTTTCATATTTAGAGAGTTTGAAAAGGGTTTAAAGGAGACTCCGGGGGGGTTCCTTTTTCGTGTGTTCGTATCCATACGGGTCTGAAAAAGAGATAAAAGTTTACCCGGTTACGGTCTCATATTGTCGAGCTCGAGAACAAACTAAGACTATGCTCATGAATGCAACAAGGTGAATAATTCATTAGAACTGCCAGGAAACCTGCGATGCCAGAAACTACAAACCAAAGTTTAGTGAAGCCATTTACATCATTAGAGAAACCCGGAAATAACCATACCTTATAAAAAATGAAATTTTATAAATAACAATTGATTTGGAAATTCATTTACCATTTCATTTGCAAGGATTTTGGAGTAGTGGAGAATCTCAATTTGAAGCAAATCTTGTTTTTTTCGTTGTCGGAGCTATGATCGATCATTTCGCTCACCGTTCAAACTAGGTAGGTTTTCATCCTTTGCTCTTTCAATTGCATGGTTTCAAGTTGATTTTCATGGCATTAATTATTTAAAACACAAAACCCTAGGTCACCCCTCTTTAAACCAAATCGGCCTCCTTTTAAAAATTGATAAAATAGAGGGATTCTTTTACAAAAATGTGTTAGAGAAGGGTTGTTAGGATGTCTACACCCTTGCAATTGATTGGACCGACCATTTTTAGCAAAAGAAACTCATAGGAATTCCCCCCAATTGCCCACGCAGCCCCCTAAGTCGTTTTGCATTTTTAACACGTTTTTATCATTATTTGGCAAATATTAAGGGGTGTGGTGGTTAAAAAGAGTGAGTGGTTGCTTTTAGATGACATGGGTACTTTGTTTCATGTTTTAAAATGCTTTTGAAAATCGCCGAAATTACAAAAATGTGAGGAATGATGAAATTCTTGATTTTTTGTTTTGTAGGTATCTTCGGTAATCACGATTGAATGGAAAGAGCGGGAACATGAGATGGATGATTTAGATGCTCTACGGAGTCCTCGTACGCGAGCCACTTTGCGAGCCTGTGGCTTGCTCAAGTTTTTCAAATTGCAAAAAATGAAGAGAGAAGTGTTATTACTTGAGCACATGATTGGGCTTTGGGATGTTGTAGAACAAGGATTCCGTATTGGCACACAACTTCTAACCATTGAGTTGGAAGATGTGTACTTTTTGACCGGCCTCTCGAAAAGAGGGGTCCCCGTATCTTTTACTGGGCAGAGGGCATTACCTGAGCAGGTGGACGTGTATCTGGCACGCCACTGCATTCCAGGAGCAAGGTTGGTAGGGGGCAGGATCCCTATCAAGGATATACGAGATCTGCCTCTCCGGTCTATATTGTTTGCTATCACAAGCGTGACTAGTAGAACTAGTGCTCATTTGGCATCAAGATCACAGGTGGCCTATGGTGTTCAATGTTTAGAACCAACATTGTTCGATTGGAGTGCAGCGTTCCTTCGGAATGTGAAGGAACAAATCTCACGGTGCAGGACTGGTCAGAAGCAATTCGGCTATGGTTTGTTTTTAGTCTCATTTTTCTTAGAGCGCATCCCTCAGATGCAGCCTCAGATAGCACTGGCAGTACAACCAGTGGACGAGCCTCGGATGGAGAGGTGGACTAGTCTGTCTCCAAGGCTAGTTTCGGAGTCAGAGTTCCACTTTACTGGTGATTTATTTGCCTGGCTGACGTGGCAGTACCTCTGGATTGAGGACTTCCCTTATGCCGACGTAGACTTCCGTGGGAGTATGGACTTGATTTTTCCTGCAAGGGAAGATTGGGATGAGTCAGGTAAGAGACTAATTCGATCCTTGTCTAGTTTTGGTTTTTGATGTATATGTATTTTTTGGGGGGTATGTAAAAGAGTTTTAACAGATGTTTTGTTTTCAACATGTAGACAAGGGAGCAATGCGCCCAGCTGATATACCAGTACCAAGGCGTCGTGGAGGCACCCCAGTTGCAGCAGACCCAGCAGTACCGGTGGTGGGTCTCCGAGAGGTTGAGAGGAACCTCCAAGGCCTTACGATGGGTATCCCTCCTCTGCGGAGGGGGGATGTGCCTTTACATCTGCAACGGAACACTGTAGGGGTGCCAGAGAATATCAATTCTATGTTGAGGCATGTAGTGCGTGCAGTAGTATCTTACTCACAGCACAACGCAGTGCGGGGAGATTAGAGTTTCCCCGTGATCATGTTTTTGTATGCCTTGTTAGGCGATGTTGTATGGGTGGATGGACCCAATATTTTGCTCTCTTACACACTTTTTGATGTAATGCAAACATTTCAGTCACGCTATATGTATATATATATATATATATATATATATATATATATATATACAGTTTCGAGTTTTTATTATGCCAATGATTTGTACATGGTGATGTCTGTGATGTGTTTCAATTTACATGCAATGTATAATTTTGATTTCCTTGAATATTATATGTGGGCAAGATACCGATCCATAATATAATTAGCTAATGAATCTGAAACACTATTAAGTTCTCTCGGAATGTGTCTATATTCGATGTAATCGAACATTCGTTCAAGATGACGAACTTGCAAGTGTAGGTGTAGCAGGATAGGACTATGGATAGCGTAGATGCGGTTGAGTTGAAAAACCACCAGTTGGGAGTCTAAGTAAATAATGATGCGAGAAATACCTAGAGATGAAGCTTGGGTCAGCAGTCCAATGATAGCATGATATTCTACCATATTGTTGGTTGCTAGTCCTAAACAAATGCCTCCTGAACTCACCACTTGGTCAAATTGGTAAATAACCCAAGCTGCTGAAGCGATGTTCCGGGTATGTCAGCTAGCGCCATCCACGAACCCAAAAAATATAGGAAAGGAAGACGTCATCTGCGCATGAAAACATAGGCACAGTCATGAGTGGCAACAGTAAAGACTCGAGCACGCGAAAGAAAGGACACACCAAAAATAAATACAATAATGTACAAAGTACAATATGCTAGGTGATCTAGGCATATTACTTCTTAAGGTAAAGCCCATTTCAGGGCTCTCCTAGGGAGATTCCATCATGATCAACTAATTCACAGGGTTCACGATGTAGGGTTCATGCCACACGGGTTCTAACTTTCCTGTCCCCAATTTATCGTGAGCTTGGTCGTAAACAAGGACTAAGTCTCCCTCCGCGAAAGTCTGAGGGTGGAGGGATTTATCATATTGACTTTTGATTCATTTTTTATGTGCCTCATTGGCGAGAGCAACATCGCGACGCGTTTCATCTAGTTTGGATAGGTACAAAAATCGTTCTTCTTCGGTGGAAGTATGAGGCAGGAGTTCTACTTTCAGTTTGAGTGATGGAATCTCACACTCGATTGGTAGGACGGCTTCAATGCCATAGACCAACTGGAAGGGAGTGAATCCAGTTGAAGTTTTGACAGAGGTGTGGTAGGCCCAGAGAGAGAAGAACAGTTGTAGATGCCAAGATGTTTTGTTTTCCCCTACCATGTGTTGGATCATGGTTTTTAGGACTTTGTTGATAGCTTCAACTTGTCCGTTCGCTTGAGGGTAGTAATGGGATGATTTTTCATGGCGAAAACCCAATTTGACATGTAACTCGCTCATCATCTAGTTTTTGAAGTGTGCACCGTGGTCAGTGAAAATGGCACATGGTACACCAAAACGAGTTATGATGTGGTTGAATAGGAAAAGAGCTGCAGTACGGCCATCATTCAGGAAGGTAGGCATAGCCTCATCCCATTTGGTGAAGTAATCGATGGAGACGATGATGTAACCGTGCCCCCCGGCTGAGGTAGGCTTACACTACATGAAATCAATGCCCCATTTGGCAAAGGGGCTGATGGCGATAATTGGGTGCAGCGTCATTGGGTGGGTGTGTGCCTTCTTGTTAAATATTTGGCAGGGTGGGCATTTCTTGACAGCCTCGATACAATCTTTGAAAATCAAGGGCCAAAAATAGCCGACACATAGGATTTTTTGGGCTGTGGCCATTCCGGAAAGGTGACCTCCACAGGCGCCAAGGTGACAATCGTTCAACACGTGTTCAGCCTCTTTGTGAATCAAACATCACCGAAGGATGGTGTCGATACCACGGAGATAAAAAGTGTTGCCGAGGATGATATAACGGCGAGAGTGATGATGAATGCGTCGACGCTCTTCACGAGAGATGTTGGGCTGAAAATGTTGTGTTTGAAGGTAGAGGAGAATGTCTCCATACCAAGGATCAGAGGTGCTGATGAGGAAGAGAGATTCATCGAGGAGAGAATCTCTAGGTTTGATGTTTTCATCCACATGAGGAAAAGCATAGATGAGCTCGGCAAACACCAGGGATTTTTTGGCTTTTGCTTTCATAAACTCAAGATCGAATTCTTGAAGAATAACAATCCATTTCGAATATTTGCCCCCAAGTACTTGACGTGTCAGGACGTGGTACATGGGGTTGGAGTCTACGATTACCATGGTGGTGCATAATAAGATGTAATGGTGGAACCTTTGGAAACCGATGACAGCTGCCAGAGCCAGTTTCTCAACATGTGAATATCTGAGTTTGGGTCCAGATAAACTCTTGCTCAGATAGTAAATCACATGTTCTTCGTCGTTGGAGTCTTCTTGGACTAACACCATTGCGATGGTGGAAGTAGAAACGGCCAAGTAAAGGATATAATCCTTTGTATATTCAGGTGGATGTAACAAAGGTGCATGGGTCAAAGCGTGCTTGAGAGCGTCGAATGATCGTTGAGCTGCGTCATCCCAGATGAAAGGGACGTTCTTTTGCAGTAACCGCATAAATCCTTTAGTGATCTCGGCATAATTGCAGATGAAACGGCGAAGAAAGTTTGCTTTGCCTTGCAAACTTTGGAGTTGGGTTAAATTGGTGGGTGGAGGTAAGGCTAAGATGACCTTGATCTTTAAGGGGTCCACCCTAATCCCATCTTTGGAGACAATGAAACCGAGGAGTCGACCGGATTCGACAGCGAAAATGCATTTGTGTGGGTTCAGACGGATACGGTAGAACCTACATCATAGAAAAATCACGCATAAGTGATCAATGTGATCAGATCGATGTAACGAATGTGTGGGTAAATCATCAAGATATGGTTCTGCAATATGTTTGATGTCGTGAAAAGCGTACGACATGGCTCGCTGGAGAGTGGCTCCAGCATTTTTAAGGCCAAAAGGTAGCTTTCTGTAGGCAAAATTTCCCCAAGGGCAGATGAAGGCTTTCTTGTGTTGATCTATAGGCAAGATTTCAATCTGGTTATATCCAAAAAGTCCATCCATGAAAGAAAATATTATGCTCCCCACACAGTTATCGATGATTTGGTCAATGAAGGGCATAGGGTAGTTGTCCTTAGGACAAGCTTTGTTGAGATCTCTATAGTCAACACAAACACGGACGGTCCCTTGTTTCTTAGCAACCAGAACGAGGTTGGAGACCCATTCGGTTAATGGGACGGGATAGATAAAGCTAGATTTTAGAAGTTTTTCAACTTCTAACTTTATAGCTGCGACTTTCTTGGGATGAACCGGGCGAAGCTTTTGCCAAACCAGTTTCGCGTCAGGGTAGGTTTTGATTTCATGTACGACGATCGAAGGATCGATCGATGGCATTTCCTCGTAACTCCATGCGAATACATCACGGAATTCCTTGAATAAAGCGGTGTAAGAAACCACTTCATCAGGTGTGCAATTAGCACCAAGGTTGATGTTTTCCATGACACCTTCTTTGATTGAGATGTCAATCGTGATAGTAGTAGAGATGTTACCCATGTTCCCCTCAGAGAGAGTATCTATCGTGAGGATAGGAGATTTCGGAGCTTCGGTAACATCAGGGGGGAAGACAGATCATATGTCTTGGATTTCTTCCAAAGGTGGAAGAAAAGAGGATCGATGGTGGTTGTCATCCTAGGGTAGATCATCAATGCTAAGAATTTCCATGATAGATTCGTCCTAAGGAAAAATATGGGAAATGTAATCGACGACAGATGATAGGGAATCTAACCAAGAGGGCACCGAATAAGTATCGGGTGCTAATGAATGTGAATTGTTCGATGAGGGAGAGGCAGATTGAATAGCTACGTGTGTGGCCTCGGCTGGGCTCGGTGGAATTGTGGCACCGAGCACATTGAATTCCAAAGGACTAGGCACAATCCAGGGGTCAGATGATTCCAAGGATTGATAAGGCAAAGTCGAGATCATATTGACGACGGAAATATGATGTGCATTAGGTGGAAGTGGTGTAGGGAAGGTACCCATGAGGCTAGAATCCTTCAATAAGCCAACACCAATGATTTCATACGTAACCGGGTGGTCTCCCAGAAAAGGAATATTGTTGGTAGCAGGGATGCGAGCATCGGGTGTGCAGAAATCAAGCTGATCAATGGTAACAATTTTGCCTTGATGGGGGAACTGTACACATCGAAACACCGACAAAGCAACGGTGGTCATCGCATAGAACCAACTTCTTCCAAGTAATAGGTTGTAATCGAGGGGGGCATCGACCACCTCGACGTCAACAGTAACAGTTTTTCCGCCCAACTGAACGGCTAAGGATTGTAATAATCCGTGAGGATGAAAACCTCATCCATCAAAGGCACGTAACATGGTATTGGATTTGTTAAGGGCGGGTGATTTCAATCCTTTCCAACAGGCTAGGGACATGACACAGGTGGAGGCTCCCTCATCCAGGATAGTCCGGTGGATTTGTTGATTGTGAACAACCACATCAATTTGGAACGCTAGCTGGTGGGAGAGTCGCGGTTGATGATCATCCAGATTAAACGTGAGGTATTTTGGTGACTCAGGGTCGAAAGCGCAGATAGAGGCTAAGAGTGTTCTACGTTGGCTGGGACAGTGTTGTAGAACTTCCAAGGCGGACATGGCACACGGGGCTTGGGCCAAATCTTCTATGATGTTGTAGTTTTGGGAAGCCCGTGAATTAGGATTGAATGTAGATTTTTGGATGGTGCTCTTAGGAGGGCGTAGGATAGAGTCAAAATATGGTTTCTCAATCTGGAGTGGCCTGGATGGAGGGCTAACAGATGGAGGATTGGCAGAGGATGGTAACGGGTCTGACGCAGAACCTTTAACGATCTTCGGCTTGTCGGGTTTAACTAGTGTTTCATATGTCACAGAGAAAGTTGTTAGATTAACTCCGTTAAACATGTAAATGTGGGCACTTGTCGAGGCCTCATCATGGGGTTGGTTGGAAATGTCCCCCGGCGTGGGGGTTTGTGCAACCAAAGATTGTTGCTGCAGAAAAGGCTGAGTGAGCACAGCGGGTTGTGAATTTCCCTTAAAATGTTTTTCCACTTCATCGCGATGTGGGAAGTCTCGAGTGTAGTGGTCGTCACCACAAATGAGACATGGGAATTTCAGTTTTCGTTGTGGTTGTTTTCCGACAGCAGGGGTTTGCGGTTGGGTCTTGGGTTGCTCATTGTTGTTGTTCTTCTTTGGTTTTTTTCTCGTTTTCTTCTTGCCCCCAAGCTGTTGTGAAGGGGTTGACTGGACCGCATTCACATCAGAGACCTGTGTTTGAGGTGGGGTAGAAGAGGGTGCATTCGAACTAGGGGCAACCGTGGAAGCGGGCCGCTGGATTGTTCCAGTAGACTAGATGGTAGATTGAGTTTTGACGGAGTCAATAACTCCATCCGCATGCGAAGCAGTCGATGGTTTGGATGGGTCATTAGTGGCACGGGTAGCGTTTAGTATCAACTCATATAGAGTACTAGATTGTGAATAGACTAAGTCTAAGTACTAAGCCCGGGCGATGGCTTCTTCCTCGGTGACTACGCCACCCATGGCAACATCACGAGCGATCTGGGGTGATAGTGATTTCGTGAACCATTCTGCTAACAATTGGTCAAGAATGACCGCTTTGATTAGCCTTCATCGTCATCTCCATTCATGGATATGATCGGAGATATGTATGTAAGTTGTCTGACGAAGCGAGGTTAATAGTTTAGTACCCGTCTCTTATCGAATGGGCAATTGAAAGTGTGTGAGGAAGGACATGGCAAGGGAGTTGAAGTTGTGAAAGGATGTGTGTGGTAATTCAATATACCATTTCGCTGCGGAACCCATGAGCGTTCATTGGAAAAGACGCAAACGAATCGAATCATCCATGAGGGAGTTGGATGAACACCACAAATGGAAGGTCATCATGTGATTGTTTGGGTCTTCTCCAGGCTTTCCGTCGAATTTTGGGATATCAGAAGGAAGTTTTGCTGGGATAGTTGTCCAAACCGGAGAATGATAAATGGGATCATTCCTTAACCGAGACAAGTCTGGGAGGTCCAGAGTGGCTAGAAAAGGTAGTTATCGGTTAACCTGTGGGTAATGCTGGTGTGGAAAAGGGACACTAGTGGGGCCCAATACTGGGTTATGTGGATAATTATAACTCGTGGGCCCTCTCATGTGAGGTTGGTTTTGACCAAGGTACATAGGATTTGAGATTTTTTGAGAAGTGTTGGTGAGCGGAGGATGACCAGATGGGTTTTGTGGATTATAGGGTGGGTTTGGCATTTTTCCATAAGGGGGTTGTTGCGGAGTCTGAACATTTTGTCCCATGGAGGCATGCGGATTTCCTTGAAAAGGGAGGGTCCACGGATTGGGTGCGGCAGACACATTTTGTCCTTGTGGTTGATGGTGTGCTCCAGATTGAGGTTTCCCCCCTGCATGAGGGTGCCCCCCGAATGGAATTTGTCCTCCGATGGGAGGATGCCCCCCAGCGTTAGGGTTCCCTCCGAATGGAATTTTTCCTCCAGAGGGAGGATGCCCCCCAGTTTGAGGTAGAGTTCTTGGGATCTAAAAGCCAGATGTCAATGATGAACCAGTGCCACCGATCAGGTTAGGGCCACCAAGACCAGTCCCTCCAGGTTGTTGGATAGGTATGGAACTTCCCAGTACAATTTGGGTAGTGGTTTGGGCAGTGGTGGTAGTGGAAGCATTCAATGCCCTAAATCCAAAAGGGAGTGTAGGTATTGGTGTTACAGGTGTGCCAATCAGGGCTTGATTAACTACCGCATTATTGGCAGGAATAGTCGGAATGTGCGGGGCCATTGTCAAATGGGATGTCTGGAGGGGAATAGTAGACCTTGGGCCAATGGACGGTATGTTCGGACCAACGGTTGGTGTGGCTGTAAAAGTGGTAGTACCGGTGAAATGATTTGGGGGTACAGTATAGGAAAAGGGTGCATCAGAACCTTCTCCTGTTCCATAAATATCTCGCACCAAGCGTGGTGGACTTCGAACAACGTCCGCAATCCAAAAGGGTTCACTGGCTAAAGGGTTCTGAGAAGACCCAGCCGGAATGTCAGAAGGATGGACGACCACAAAATCTCCAGTGGAATTCAGGTGGAGGATCTGTCATTCGTATCCCTCCAAAATGCGATACGCTTCCGGAGATTCTGAGACAATTCGGAAATTCTCCAGAGGGATGGGAACTTCTTCCTGGGAAGTTGTAGCATTATGAACCTCACTCTGTTGAGGAGATTCCTCCACAAAATGAGGGGGTAAAGGGGTGTTTCCTTCCATATTCTCTGGAGGAAGTCCCTGTAACCTCCGCGAGTGGTGTGGAGGGTCGATGTTGGCAGAGAAGATTCGGTGAAAGAAATCTATGGCCAACTAATGAAAAGAAGCAGCACATGCTAAAAAATCTAAGAATCACAACCAAGAAAACAAGACCTTCTTTTGATGACCGCACTAGTTGGTGATGAAATCCAATGTCGCGTGATCAAGTCCAGAAGGGGCGGGGATAGGGTGGAACAGTTACAATGGTGACCTGCTTAACAAACTTACGCCTTGGTGCAAGCTTCCATGCAGTAATTGTGGATTTACCCTCCAAGGAGCCTGAGTGATTTTGACCAATGTCTACTCCAGGTACAGTGAGACTTCCCATCACCGTCACCTTATGTAAGACCCTAAATATTATGGCCACTAAGGTTACCAATTCATAGTCAGCCCCTGGGCGAGAACAGTCGACAGTCCGATCTGAACATATAGGCAGGGTATCAAGCCCGAAACCAACTAAAAGGCTTCCACGCAGCAATTGTGGATTTACCTCAAAGTGATCCCCATAATACGATATGACCACCACAATCAGTTAAACCACGGAGGGTTAGTCCCCGTAGCTTACCCGAATGCGACCTCGTGCGTAACCCCTGTGTGAGAGGGGGATCCCAGGCAGACTTATATGATAACTGGATTTGACTCTCCCTAACTTAGGATGCTACTATTTGTTTTAGAGACTTTGGAGAGTTATGCTCACATCCCTAATCCAAAGTACTAAGCCTAGTCTACTGTTGGTGGAGGATCCTAGAAAAGAAAAAAGTTCTAAATAACTTTTAATTAGCATTGATTTTTGCGACTGTTCTTTATGCAAAGGGGTGCATGGAAGTGAAACAAATGGAATTATGACTCAGACCCAAAGAGTGCATCAAATGTGATAAGCAGTCATTTCCTTTCGATGAACATCTATCTAAGGGAGAGAGGAAGTTCTTTCACTAATCTAGCACAAATAAGGAATGCCCTCAAACGATTATTTTCTCAATCAAATCCTGATGTAATGGAAAAAAAATTAAATGCCTTCTAATATGCACAATCAATCATCAAGATATCTTTTATTGTTTGCGTATGGATGATGATCAATACAACACAATGCTTGTCTTGCTAATTATCTTCTTGGTATGAATGAAAACCAATCTAGCACAAGCAATAGTCACACAAACAATACACCCTTCCGTAGCAATCCAAATGAAAAAATGGATGAAAGAGAAACAATCAAAGAGAAAAAAAACTTCACACCCAAAAGCAAAAGTTGAAGAACAATGACCTTGACTGAAATCAAGACAAAGAGGTCTGTAGGCCTTTGATGACCTTCACCAGGGTTTTTAACTCAGTTGATGAGAAGAGAAAAACAATGCATGGATTTCGAATTTCAATCAACAGGGAAAAACTCAATGAAAATGGTGAAGAAGGCTACAAGATCCAACTAACAAGGTGTTTATTCTTCAAAAAGGACAGATGTCAAGGCTGAAAGGGAAGAAAAATTGACTCACTAGATCACTCAGCAAAAGAGACACAGAGGCAAACCCTGAAAAAGACAGTTCTGGAGGGTTTTTGGGCCAAAATGAGGCTGGCGCTCTATTTCCAAAGGAAAGGAGCATTATAGCACTCTGTGCAAATGTATGGGGCAGTGCTGGCGCTCCGTTAACACTAAGGTAGGGGCGCCAGGGTTGAAAAGCCCCAGAAATGTCAAAAAATCAAAAATTTGCAATTCAATTTCGACAATAATGTTGAGTGTGATAAGGTAAGGAGCCAATCAGCTCATGAAACTAATCAAAAGAGGAGTGAACCAGGTCTGAAACAATCAAGGGATAGAGAAAGGTCAATGAGGAGAAAAATCCAAACAAGAGGTTTCGATTTGAGGCTATCTCCCCAGCGAAGTCGCCAGTTTCTGTTGTAGGAAAATCTCCCTGTGGACAGGTAGATCAGCTCTAGAGCTTGACCTTAACTCTAGACAAAAAAGTGCTTAACATGGACACTGAATTCCTTTCAAATATATCTAAACTAACACATGAGAAGGAAGGATGACAGAAGTACCTTGTTGTCGACGTTTGTCCCTGCACGCTCCGAGTTGCACTCCAATCCTTTTCTCCTCGCTGAGTTCTGTAGACAAGACAAGATACAACCGCTTCCTACTCTATTAATATTAGCTTGAAAAAAGATATATCAATTAATGATAAGTTCATGTGACATTAGACACAAACTAGAAAGAAACAGGCCAAGCATGTCATATTGATGATAATAACGACAGCAGTACTTACAATCGCAGATGCGAATGCGACAGCTTCGTCAAGTCCCCTTCGTCTAACCCTTGCCTGAAAGATCCACAACCTGGACAACAACAGCTTCACTGATCACTCTCCTTTGGCTGACTGTGGGTTTCCTTCAAGATCATAAGTTTCATGTATTCAATTCTCCCCCCTTTCCACCATCATAGAGCCTGTTTATATAGGTTAAGAGGAGCTTAACCTTTTGAGTTATCTTTAGAACAAGTTGGGAACCTTCTCCTTAGATCAGGGATCTCTTGATGAAACTGAGAATTTGAGTGCAACTACCTCCTAATATCGAAAGATCCTCCCCTTATTCTCCTCAACGGGTCAACTACTACCTCAGATTAGGCAGCGCTCCCTTAGAAGGGGCATCAGAGCGATGTAGCGCTTCTTGGTGAGCTTTAGGGAAGCTCCAGTGCTCTCAGGATGAGAAGCGCTCCTTCAAAGGGGGCTGGGGAGCATTATAACGCTCCTTGAAGCCTTGTAGGGGAGCGCCAGCGCTTCTGGGGCTGAAGTAGGGGAGTGCTCCCCCTCCAAACCTTTGTTTCAGGGTTCCTTTCAGGTGTCAAGAGTTATTTGACTTCAGTGAACTAATTCTCCTCCTTCAAATCAATCATGTGAGATGTTATAAGTGTCTTCTTAGTGTCATTGACATGGCAGTATTTCTGAACATCATTTGCGACACTAGTGACCAACTTGCGACACTTGCGAAAGTTGTAGGGAAGATGCGACACTTACGACGATCGAGAGGGACATGCGACACTTATCCAGTTGAGTAATTTTGACATGTAACAGTGACTATCAACTCCTCTTGTAGTATTTTTGGCAAATTGTTTCACCTGTGTCTTTGGACACTGAGGAAACTAGCATGTTGATCTGGGGACAGGGATTGGAATCTGTCATGTACCTCCTCATAAGTCCTAACTCCCCTGAATATTTTGTCATATGGGGGTTTTTCATGCACATATCATTTCATGTTGAATTGGGCCAGGTGGTTCTCCACAATATTGTGTGGGTTGTGCCTTTTGAATTCGATGTCAACCAATTTGAAATATTCCAAAGCTTCCACCTCCACTTTGGAGTGACCAAAATCTAATAGTGAAAATACGCCAACCTAGATAGAGAAATTCGGCCATACATTTTTTTGAGGTTCCTTCAACTCCTTGTTGATGCCTCCCATTACTATCTGGTAAGCTACTTCCCTGCACATCAACCAGTCTGGTAAAAAAAGTGGTAGGTCATGGGGAGGAACTAAGCATCCAAAAACCTTAATATAAGAGAAGTTTTCTTCAATAAACCAATCTGCTAATTTGCCCATACTTCTGAAATTTGAGGAGGTGGGTTACCATATAGGGATGTATGAACAGACACCACTACATTGTGACATATTTCGTAAAATAAATCTTTGGATTTTTCCTCCCACAACTTGGAATGGTAGAAGTGGATAGGCTATGTATTGGTCGGAGTCCAAATCCAATTCATCAATGGGAAAGGGGTCATGAAACAGATAGCATCCATGACATATGTAGACATATCGAAAGGGGTAGGATGCCCCTTTGATTTCACCATTTTGTATTTAGTAATTTCTTTCTCCAGATTATTCGACAACATTTTAGCCCAATTAAAAGTGTATTCCTCAGCCACCTCGTCCATGATAGATACCCATTTCACTGAGAAATGAGTGGGACTCTTTTTCCTGAACAATCTACAGAGCATCATGGATATGTAAATCATGTGAACATCCAATGACATTGTGGAATACATACCATGAGTGTTGGCCCTGAACTTCTCTTGCTGCTCCCATGAGGACCTGATGATATCAAGATAAATCTTGTCGTATTGTATGCATTTTTTTTGCTCAAACTCCAACATAAATGAAACATTGTAATTATATTTAGGAGTGGGAGGTATCTTATACATTACTTGGAGATGTTATGGTCAGAAAGAACCAACAACAACCTTCTGATGGTTGATGATGCTCATGGTTTGGACGTCGATGTTTTCCAAGGCCCATCTTATCATGTTGTTATACGACATGAGTCTCGGTCATGGAGATATCTTGTGTAGCTATGAATGGGCTATATATCTGAGTTTAGCTTCATGAGTATTGTCTACTTCATCACCAGAATCTGCTGGGAAATTTATATCTCATGTTCCAGAACCTCAAACACCTGTGTCCAATATTTAACAGAGTCTATAGCTCGCGGGGTAGTGTCTGACAGAACATCCGCATTTGGATTTGAACCTGTTGATGGGCGAAATCGACCGTCCGTCAACTGAGAGAGTGGAACCGGTCCGGGGTTGTCTAATAACCCAAGCCGTTTGGAATGAACCACCCTGACGAGTTTAACGTCTCCGTTGGCCGCTCTAAGGCCTTCTAAGAAAACCAAAGAGGAATGATCTGAGCTAAGAAATCTAACTAAACTACGTAAAGAAAACTAACTATAACTAAATACAAGCAACTAACTAAAATAAAGGAAACTAGAAACTAATAAAGCAAAATAAATTAACTACACTAATCTAACTAGAAACTACTAACTGTTAAATATACAAGATACTAACTATGATTATAATAACTCAAATCAACTATTTAATTATCAAGTTAATTACAATTTATTCACAAATATACATTGCATACAATCTACAGATTTGATTAAAACCTGCAAAACTCATGTGATCGCTGCCCTGAGACAGCCAAGGGTCTCTTTTCTGATTTTTTGTATTTATGAAAAAGAAATAAAGCTAACTGAAATTAAACAATCTAATATATATTTCTGAAATTAAACAATGTAATATAAATCTAACTAAAATATCATTTATATTATACTAATTAATCAAAGCAATAAACACCTAACTAATTGACCTGGAAACGCTCCAAGTTTGCCCTGTGCAAGATGACTTCTTAAGCTGGTTGGAGGAAGAAATTCACACCATTTAATCCTTAAGCCTCTCGAAAACGATCAGCTATGCTGCTTCTTGAAGTATGTTACAGGACAAACAAGACATAAAAGAAATCATAACAGTTTTATGATGATAAATCTCCTGCAAAAGGGAAATCTATAATGCAGAAAACTTATATAACAATTCAGCCTATGAAGAAGACAAAGCTATCATTCATAAAATGAATCAACAATTGTTATGTTCTTTATCTCCTTGGAAGCAACAAGATATGTATAACAGTAAGAAATTATATCACTTGTATTTGATTTAGATAACAAAGTAATACTAAACCATAGACAGAATGATATACAAAACTTGGAACAAAGTGTCGATATATTGAAATGCAAAAGCTATAACAACGCATCAATTCTGCTCCAGTTTGAATCAGAATTACATATCCTTGTTCTTCCAAAACTGATGATGATGTTCAATATTACAAAACCATAGGTTTATATAAGTTTCTCACAAGGTAAAACATCCTTGTGA
>ML787036.1:5040-26211 GCA_009831015.1 Picea engelmannii
GATTGAGAAACTTGTTTTAGCCATTGATTAAGGAAGATATAGCCTAGTCGTTGCTACACTAATCATCCTTTTTCTGAGTTAGCATTTAAACATAAGTTGAAGGAAGGAGACGTCCTAGGCCTAGTTGATTCTACACCTAGGGTATTGACTTTTTTAGGATTTGAAGAGCCTTGCTCCCGCAACACTTTTCTCCCTTAGATTTGTGTTTTAAAGCTAGCCGTTTTGCCAAGAATATTTAAGGAAAGTGGGAGGAGCATGAGGCCTTGCTTAAGTAGCACCAGAATGAGCCTCCTCCCCTTAGGGTTTTGATTCTAGGGCCCTGCCATTATAGCACCATAGAACCTAACTCTCTGGTCTTTAAATTTAGATCCTCCCGAGATCTTTCCCTTGCTTTTGACTCCATAATACCCTAAGGCACTGGTCTTTCTCTCAAACGTTGATGTTGTTATGCAAAAACCAATCTTTCAAAACTTTCAAATTTGAAACCCTAACTAACCCTAACGTCTACTAACCTAGAAATTAATGATGATGTCATGCCCTTTTTGAGCTTTTGGTTGATAGAAAACACTGTGGCTTAGTCATCTAATGATAGACATTGATACATTGGTAAATTTCATTGGTTTATTTGCAAAACATTGATCTCTTTGTCTATTATACTAACTCTAAAAGAAAAGTTGACGTCATCTCTAGCATAGTGATGCAGCAACTTATAGTGTGTGAACATTATATGATATTTGATGCATTGAGTTAATTCAAGGATTGATCATTTCATTGGATGCTATATCATTCTGGTATTTGTTGACAAGTGACTTTATATTGCCATTATTGCAAACATTGACTTCGTCAATATTTACTAATATGTTCATGTACATTAAATATTGATAGTCATTAATTAATGAAGTATTAACCACTGTTGCATGTACTAGTATTATTATTGTCTTGTCTCGCAAGCAGGTGCCTTTTTTGTGGTTCTTCTTCATCCGACTATCTTCTTGGCGGTAATCTGTGAAGGGAAAACTTGCCTTAATCCTTAAGCCTTTACCTTTCAAAACCCCAGATTGCTAGGGACGTCTCCCTTGGGTTTAGCCACCCTAAATAAAAAGAGCCCCCCATCGAGGTGACAGTGGGTGGGAGAGATCCTATTATGCCAGTTTGACCCTTACCTTTCAGCTACTTGACCTAAACTACAAACTGTGAGATAACAAGGCCTATGCCCTTTGACAGTCCTGACAGTCTTAACTGTTTACCTAACAGCTCTGGCAGTCTTAAATGATTATTGTACATATGCATTGCAATATAGTTTCATTCATGGTCGACATCGCTGCTCGAGTGCTCGATCCTTGTTCGCTGCTTCGTTCCATGATTTTGGTTCTTGTTTGATTCAACTTTGCAAAGTTGAGGTCCTTTACTTGCAGTTCAAGCTTTTCGTGGTTGTTCACTGGTTTGTTGTTCTTCAACTTTGCAAGCTTTTGGACCTGTTGTTGCGGTTTGCAGTTTTTGGGGATAAGCTCTTTTCATCCTTTGTTGACAGGTAAGTTTCCCTGCTGTTGTTGTTTTTCAATGGTGGGAGTCCCTGCCTCCCAATTCTGTTGCAAACCATCTTTGTCTGTGCTGTTAATTTTTGTTCTTGGAAACCATGTGTCTTCATATGTCAGCTGTCGCGTCCATATCTTTTCCAAAAATTACAATGCAGAGGGATTTATGAAAAGTAGTTGGGAGCTATCATAAGAGGGAACCATCGGGTGGGGTGTAGATGCAGGGTATGCTTTTATTCTGTGGGTTGAAAAACTACGTCTACCTGTTCTCTTTCTGCTGAGTAAAATTATTGTTTTATTTATTTGCGTTCTTTCTTCTGTTTGGTTCAGTTTCTAGTGTCGGTCTGTTTTCTTCTCATCTGATATGACTAGAGGGGATTCAAGTTGAGAAGAAGAAGGTTGAAAGATATATACGGGGATTGGTACCCTATTTTGCTTTCCTTTTTTTTATTTTGCTACCTTTTATTTTTTCCCCTGTTTTTCTCTGTTTTCATAGAAACTGAAAGTATGTAGCAAACAAATTCAAAATGACAATTGAAGGGATGAAAGAAGTAATAGATGTTGAGTCATATGAAATAGATACACAGTCCATTTTACATGACAACATTGACATGGTTTTGCATAGCAATGGGATTTTTAGATTGGATGCATTCTCGTATACTATTGGGGATTGCCTTTTCAATACATTCCAGGTTCTATTGCATTTCCGCTATTCATCGACCGAGCTACGCAATGGATTGATAGATTATTTCTTGACCTGTTTTAAAAATGGTGATGCTGAGGCTTTGCAGTCCTATGAATACAAACTGGAATTTGATTTTCTTCGGCAGTTGCATCGAATACATGATGTCACTACGTATTTTTCAAAGATGTGGTTGTCTGCATCTCTAGTTCTACCTGCGCATGAGAGGGGACTTTGGGGAGATACATTTTGTATACGGTGGTTGTATAACTGGCTAAATATATTAGTTGGCATATGGTCATTGACAAGAAAAACAAGATATCTACTATTCAACAAAACTACATCTAACAATCTATATTGCATCTTGTTTCATGATGCCAATGCCCTCAGTGGCCATTATGACCCACTGTTGTACAAAAAAATGTCCATATGCAATATAGAAGGTCCTCGTATCTACTTGTCCGTTATTTGCAAAGACCTTCAATCGCAATGGAAACGGACTTTGCATGGCATAGATTGCCATGGTTTATAGCTGGCAACAAATGTTGTGTCTAACTGTGGAGATAGTCTGTTCAATGCAATTTGTTGTTTGGTGGCAACGGAGTTCGATGTTCATTCGCTACGACTTTACACTATACAGTCCTTTTTCAATGCAATTATAGGCGGAAACTAATAGGCTTTTAGGTGCTTGCATCAACACCTTTGCCCATATCTCATAGAAAATATGCCAACAGTTGGAAGTTGGCAGGAATACCTTGTGAACATGGCGCTTCCATATGAAAAAGGGAATATGGAGGGTTGCAGATTCTGTTTTCAATGGTTGTCTATGATATTTAGGGTGAATATCTAGGTGTGGTCGCCCTTGCCAGATGCCACTGTCCATTCCTGGGTTATTGATTCAAATTACAATCGAACAATTGACATCCTCTCGTTGAAAACAAATACAACACATATCCATTATTAACCTTTTCTTGGACATATCGATAGTTCAAGGTTGACTGTCCATGCCACCCAAACGACATCGAATTTGCATATGTGTGGAATGTTTTTTAGTGAAAATGAAACTCCTCCCGGTTGCAATATGGGCAGACAGGGCTTGAACAAAAAAAACATGCATAAAATTCATGATAGTTGTGATGAGGCCATAGACTGCTTAGACAAAAAACATAGAGTAAGTTATCATAATTTGAAAAAAATTATTCGTCAAATTCGTCCAACTTCTGATAAGGCCATAGAGGCCTTGAAAAAAAAATGTAAAGTAGTTTCTCAGAAGCCGGGTGAGAGTGAAATTCATCCCAGTTGCCACCAACTCATCCTTCCCTTGGGAAAGAAACGTATAGTAAGTTACCACAACTTGAAAAAGGTCATGTGCGAGAGAAAAAAATACATTGCTACACTTCCTTTTAGAGAGAAACTCACATATCACAATGTAAAGAAATTTGTTCGTGTAGAACAGAACAGAAACAGGTGTGATCGCATATCCCGGAATGGTCATGCAACTATGCTAGTTCATGATCTACAAACAACACCATGCAGTAGTAGCAATGAAAACTAGGAAACAATTTCTACCAATACTTCCCTACGAAAGAAAAATGCAAGACAGACCTACATGAAACAAATGAAAGACACTCCTTCCATTGCATGTGCAATTTGTGAATAATTGAATTTTTCAAAAAACAGTAAGTCTTTCACGCCTGATTTGCAAGCAGAATACCTCCACTTGACAGTGCACAATAAACCATTTTCTAGTGGGAAAGTTTGTCTTCCATGCAAACGATCGCTTGAAAATGGAAAACTGCCACAGTTTGCAACCCCCGACCGAACAAGATGTAATACAACACTAGCATATGTAAGTGCACTTACGAAACTTGAGGAGAGACTTGTGTCTTTGTGATTTGCATTTCTCAAATCAGACCTTGGGGCTATAAACGACCCCAGATGGGCTTAACATGATCAATTATTAATGTGCTTGTTCAGCTAGATGTTGTGCAAAAAGCATTGCCACAATTCATTAACAATACAATTACAATCGTTATGGCTCTGAAAAGACGCTTGCGATACAAAAATGCCTATCAGACAGGCAAAAGTGCGTGTGTATGCTGTTATGAAAGCATTAAAGGAATTATGTTCTAGGGTCATGTACAAAGCAAAGAACATTTGTATAAATGGCTACTGGAACAGTGCTCTCGCAGAAGAACATGGCAACTCTGCAGACCCTCTTGAAAATCCTAGTGATTTTGATGCAAGTGATGAATCGAAGAATGAAACACCTGTTGAAACATTGGTGCATGTATTCACTGATTCACAATGCATTCGTGACTTGTAAGACAAAATTTTTGAAATTGCACCTGTTGAGGGGCAACATCCACTTGGAATATTCAAGGACAAATTTGCTGAGGAAATGAACTTTCCAACACTCTTCTATGGATATCCACATGGCACTGATATTACAGAATGATTCAATTATCATAAAATAGTCCGATGGGAGCTGCTACATTAAAGCGGTTACTTCTCCTGTCACATAACAAATTTGTTTTTCAAAACAATGTGCATAATAATAGAGCAAGTTCTGTCTTGCATGTGGGTCCAAATAAGAAAAGACCAGTTACAAGGAAGAAAGTTGTTTTCCAAGGATGTGAATTACAAAGTAAACCTAGAAAAAATTATGAAATATGATATTGGATACATAGATTTCAAAAACATCTGCACCTCTCCTAACTATTTGCAAAAAAAAAAATTGCAATGATCTGGCAACTGGGCCCGCCAACATTTTCCATCACATTTACAAGTGCAGAGCATTGTTGGGATCCATTGGTGGTTGTCATATCTGACCTGCATAGGAACAAGAAACGTAAAAAAGAAATTGATACAGTGGAAAATAACGACATTGATTACCTCATAAGAAAAGACCCGGTGACATGTACTCGCTACTATAGACATAGAATAAATGCTTTGAGACAATTGATATGCCATGATGAAACGTTTTTCGGAAAAATATCGGACTACTTTTTTGTGATTGAATTCCAGAATAGGGGAAATGAACACGACCACACACTGTTGTGGATAGAGGGTGCACCGATCTATGGAACTGATAACAATTCAGAGATCGAACAATTTGTGGATAAATACATAACATGCAACACAGATCATTTGGATCCAAAACTTGCGAAATTCCATAGACATTACCATACAAGAAGTTGTAGAAAATGAAAAAACTCGCATTGCAGATACAATTTTCCCATGCCACCAATGAGAGCTACAAGAATCATAGAACCAATTAGTTTAGAGGACAATGTTGTTGTTGAGAAATCTAAATCCTTGTTCGCATTTCTAGAACAAGGAGGATTTGATGAAATGATGAGCTTTGATGCCTTCTTGACACAAGTAAATCTATCAGAAGATGAGTACATCCAAGCCATACAATGTACGCTTAGGCAACCAACACTTTTCCTTAAACGAAAACTCTCCCATATTTGGAACAACAGTTTCTCCAAGAACATGCCAGTTATGTGGAAAGCAAATACAGGGGTGCAGTACGTGCTGAATGCATATGCTGTAGCATCGTATTGTACCTCATATATGACGAAGATTGACAAATCTATAATAAGTGCATTATGAAGAATACTCAAAGAACATGAAAGAAGTCATATTGATGCCATACAAATGATACACACACTTGGCAATACATTGTTTAATATTCAACAAATGTCTGCTCAACAAGCAATTCACATTGCACTTTCCTTGCCCCTTACTTGTAGTTCAAGAAAATGTGTCTTCATAAACACATCTCCACTTGAAAAATGCACATTTGTGCTTAAACCACCGGTTTCTTTGCAACAAGAGCCTGACAATTCAAAGGACGTGGTATGTCGCTCTATTATTGATTATTACGTCCATCGTCCATCTCCTTTTNTCTTTTTTTTTTTTAACTGAAACGGTTGTAGGATTTATTAACTGAAAGAAAAGTGGGTCTTTGCCGAGGTGACCCTTATTACAATGTTGATTTCTAGCTGCAGCTTCTTTTGAAGGGCAACATTTTCAGTGGATTTGATAATATCTTTCATTGTTTACAATTAGGAGGCCTTTCACAAGAGAGCTTCCTTTGTTTGCCATCGTATCATCTTCGTTGTTCAACTCTCTTAAGATGTGGTAAAATTTACACGTATTGAAGTCTAATACAACTCTCTTCAGTCTTTCTAGGATTTTGTTTAGGCTGGCATTGTTGAACCGGGTATTCATGTTTAGCTTTCTTATTATTACCTTTGAGTCTCCGAAGACTTGTAAGTCTTTGACACCTTTTTCTCTGGCGAGGAGGAATGCTTTGGTAATCCCTAACATTTCAGCTTGGTTGTTAGATTTCTGTCCTAATCCCCAGCAGAAAAACTCTTTTGAAGTCCCGTCCGGAGAGTATAAAATCCCCCCGGCTCCGGCTGCACCTGGATTTCCTTTAGATGCCCCGTCAAAGAAGATTGTGGTTAAGTTTTTGGACCTCCACCATGATTGAAATTTGACTTCATCAACTCTGATTCGCCATTCTAGATTGGCTGTTTTAGGAGGTGGAAGAAGCTTACTTGGAAGAGGGACCAGCTGGCTTAACCACCTCTTTTCCTCTGGGAGTAACAAAGGATCCTCTGTTAGATATTGCTGTTGTGTAGCTTCCATGAGAAAGGACTTGGCTTTTGCCGCCACTTGCAACGGTGATTGCTTCTCCTCTTTGAAGATCTGTCTTTGGTGGCTCTATTGGCTGGGGCAGCATCCTCCAACAGGTCAACCAGAATGGACTGTTGCTGATCTAAATGAGGAGGGACTCCGTGAAAGTCCCATCCTGCCCAGTCCCCTCGGTGGTCCCATTTCGAAAGGTCATAAACTCTGGTAACTCCTTCTCTCTCCAGCCATTCTCTGAGGTCTGCAATTTCAGCATTCTCATCTAGTGGTTCTCTACCCATTATGTTGTCCTTCCAGATTGACGTTCTTTTTCCATTGCCAGGAATTCTGTACACCTGCTTTTTGAAAAAGTTGCTGCTTTTACAACACAGCTTCCACATTTGAGTGCTATTTGCAGTGCTATCAAGCTTGAGATTGCTGAGCGAACTGTTTACTCCATATTTTTCTCTCAAGGTGGAACTCACCGGATGCGTGGGATCGTCAATTAGCTTCCACAATATCTTGCCTCCAAGCGCTAAATTGGCAAGGGATGGGTCCCGAATTTGTAAACCACCCTCTGCCTTTGGTCTTCTGACTGTCTCCCAATTCACCAGATGCAATTTGTGATCGTTTCCCTTTCCCCCCTGCCACAGAAAGTCACGGATGAGCTTGGAGATCTACTCATTTACTGTTCTGGGGGCTAAGAGAAACGTAGCCTGATATAGAGGAATCGCTGAAAGCACCGAATTAATGAGCGTGACTTTGCCGCTCCTTGTTAACCAAAAGCCACCCCACGCTGCTATTCTGTTTTTAATTTTGGATATGAGGCTCGTCCACATGGATCTTTTGTTGCCACCAGCGATAATCGGGAGCCCGAGGTACTGAATTCTTTCCCAATTTTCGTGGCCTTTAAATCCAAGTATGATAGAGATGCCTTCTAGCTCCTGTTGGCTTATGTTCTAGCTATATATTTCGCTTTTACTGTCATTGATTACCACTCCGGTGGCTCTGCAGTAAGATTTTAGAACCAAGTCTATGGCACGCGCTATTCTATTGGAGGCACCTCCGATTAAGAGAGAATCGTCAGCAAACAACGCGTGATTTATAGGATCTGCCCCATTGGCGGATTTGAGGCCCGGAATATTTCCAGCTGTCCTTTCTGCAATGAATTTTCTACTGAGGGAGTCCGCCATGATGATGTACAGGAAGGGAGACAGAGGGCATCCCTGCCTGATGCCCCTCTGTGTCTGAAAGAAGCCAGTGGGACGTCCATTGACAAGGGGAGCTACCCATGGTTTGTCAATACATGCCTTGATCATTTGAATAAACTGGAACGAAAAGCCGAAGGAAAAAAGAACTCTGTATAAGAACGAACGGTTAACCCTGTCGAATGCGTTTGCCATGTCCAGCTTTATCAACATCCCTTTCTCGTTCCGTTGAATACTGGAATGTACAATCTTCTGCACTTGAATTACATTGTCCTGGATGTGCCTACCTTCCACAAATCCGCCTTGAAAGCTGGTGATCATTTTTTTTAGCAGAGGTTTTATCCTGTTTGCAAGAAGCTTTGCCAAGATTTTGTAAGATGCGTTACACAACGAAATTGGCCTGAATCTTGAAAATGATTCAGGGTTGGTGTCTTTGGGGATTAAAGCCAGGTATGTGGAGTTTGGTTCCTCCACCAACCATCAGGCCCTGGAGCCTTGTCTGCCTCCATGGACCAGATTACATTGGATATTTCTTCCTCGGAAGGAGGCTGGCAGAGTTGTTCATTATCTTCTGGACTAATAAGATGTGGGATGTTGGAGAGGAGGTCTGCTGTTTCCTATTCGCTGTTTAGAATGTCTTCTCTATATAAGTTTTTGAAATGGGATTCTGCAGCGTCTTTGACTTGATTATTCCCTTTGCAAACTTGGCCTTCCCCTGTTTTTATTTCTGCGATATGATTCCTGGACAACCTCGCTCTGTATTGCCGGTGAAAATATGAAGTGTTCCTGTCCCCAGCCTTCAACCAGAGACTTCTGGATTTAAGTCTCCAGTATTCTTCCTCCCTTCGGAATGATTGAAATGTAGATCGCTGCTCTTTTACTTCTTTTTCCAGCAACTCAGCTGTGATTTCTTTGTGTTCCATGTCTGATTGCAGAGTTTGCAGTGACTGGACTGCTTCTCTTCTTTGTTCAGTAGGGGTGGGGGCTGGTCTCTTTATCCAATCCTTCAACGTTTGTTTTGTGGCTTTAAGTTTTTGTTCCCAGATAAAGCTTGGCGATCCCGAGAAAGTCTTGGCCCATGCTAATTTTACTGTCTCTAAAAATTCACCCCTGTCAATCCACAAAGGGCTGAAGCGAAACAGAATGGGGCCCAGCTCTTCTTCATCTTCCAGGAGGAGTTGAATTGGCTTATGGTCTGAGGAGAGTTTGGGTAGAATTTTGGTGATGATGATCTTCTTGTTCATCATTATGGAACTTTGCACGAGAAAACGGTCTAAACGGGAAGCTATGTGATCAGCACCCACCCTATTGTTAGACCAAGTATAGATGCCTTGGATGGGGTTGAAATCTAAGAGGTCCCAGGACTGCATAATTTCCTCTACCTTTGCTAGCATAGGATCTGTGTTATTGGAGCCTCCCCTCTTCTCTTTTGCTTTTGTTACAATATTAAGGTCCCCTGCTATAATGATGTTGCTGGGAGAGTTCTTTTCTAAATAGGTCGATAAGGAGTTCCAGCAATCTCGCTTTTCAGCATAAGAAACCGGAACATAAAGATTAAAAAGAGAGATGGTTAACTTACTTGTGTTGTGCTTCAGCTTCGTTAGAATCTAGTGTTGAGTTTCGTAGTGCTTATTCAGATGGAAGATGTCGTCGTTCCAAAGAGTTTCCAATCCTCCAGAGGTCCCCCTTGAATTGACTGCCTTGCCTGCCCTTTTATTCCACTTTAATCTGCTGATTTCCAGAAGGGCTTCCCCTTCTATTTTGGTCTCCTGGAGCATTAGAATATCTGAGGGATCTGCTTTCAAAAGGTCCTTGACTGCTTCTATTTTTGAGGGATTCCCCAGACCTCTACAATTCCAGGAGACGAGGTTCATTATTTACTTGTTGGGGGGGGGTTGGAACCTCCCTTGAGAGGTCTTGGTCTGGTATTTCTACCTATAGACATTTCTATAGTGGGCTGGCTGCCTTGTGTCTTGAATCTTTCTGCCTCCTCCTCCCTCTTTTCTTTACGGGACTTCCTTCCTGCTCTCTTCGAGGGTCGCTCAAAGGTTTCATCCTCTGAAGAACCTGAGCTTTCCTCGGGTTTTTTCTTTGCTATTCTTGCATATGTAGGGTTTGAAGGGCTGTCTTGGTTGTCCCCAGTCTGTAGCTCTTTCCCTCCCACTTTTAATGAGGGTGGGGTTTCTGCCTGTTCACCATTCTCTACTGTTTGTTTTGCTTGCTTGACCTGAGCATTTTCTATTCCCCTTTACGCTGCTTCCTTGTCTTGATCATTACTTTCACTGCTGTGTGATATGGTCATTTGGCCTTTTCCTTTATCTTTTTTTGTGTTTGTGTTTTTCTGAACCAAGGTCCATGTTTCCCCGTTGTTTTTTTCTACCTGTTCCTCTGATTTCTTCTTGCAGTGCTTGGAAAAGTGCCCGTGTCCATGACAGTGTCTGCACTTAAAGGGAATTTGCTCGTAGTCCAGTTCCTGCACGTACGTCCACCCAGCTACTGTGAGATTGATTGCTTCTGGGAGCCCCTCCTCTAAGTCCACTTCTACACAGATTCGAGCACACGAATACTAATCCTTTCTTGTTGCGTGGTCTATGTATTTTCCCAGCGCATTGCCGATGATTTGGAGATATTTTTGGTTCCAGCAGTGTAGCGGAAGATGTGGAAGCCTGACCCAAACAGGGACTGCAGATGGCACGTCTTGTGTGGGATCGAAATCTGGAGTCCACTTATTTAAGTAGAGTCCCTGGGGACCCATAAAGAATGGCCCATTTCGGAATATCAGTCCCCTATCTTCAGTGCTCTCGAAAACAAAAACGAAGAAACCCTTTCCTACAAAATAACTTTTAACTCCCTCTTTGATAAGGGGTTTCCAGTTCCTTTGCGTCCAGTCTTCCACTGTTTTAGGCGAAGGCCAGAGGCCCATAAACTGGCCTATGAGTCCTCTCTCGGCCAAGTTCAGGGCTTCTTTGCAAGTTTCTTCCTCTGGTAGAGCCACCGTGGGGATGGAATCCATTTTTCTTACGAACTTTTGCTGAGACGCTGTGGGCGGCCGCTTTGAACCTGTTGCTACCATTTTCCTGAACGCCTGGACCTTTGGGGGCGGATCGGGGTCCCCTGGAGCTTCCATCAGGCCGAGGGGAGACTGCAGAATGAAAGACCTGGCTTGGCAGCCTCGGGGGCACGCGGGGGCGACCAGCAGACCTCGCTCGGGGAGCGCGCGTGACCTAGTCCCATCGTCCATCTCCTATTAGGCATATCTTCTTAGCAGAATTTGTATCACATTACAAAAAAAGTGGTGCACCCATATCAAAAAGAAAAAACCCTCTTTCATATGGTTTGTCAAATACAATAAACATTGTGACTATGAAAACTATTGTAGAGAAAAATTGTTGTTGTACGTTCCATTCGATGAAAACGAAGAGACATTAATACATAACTTCTCTACATGGGAGGCTGCATATGTTGCATCTGAGACTATAGTGCACATCAATGAAGCTAGATTTACCTACAATGTTAATCCAACATGGGGTGATCTAGAAGTTGCACTTAATGACCTAGAAAACCCTGGCGATCATGATGAGACATTCAAAAACCCAAAAAGAACCAGAACTCCTTCCGAGTCCTATGAATTACAAGGGGATTTGCCTCGTCCTCCAACGGTTGGAAGTGAAAAACGTATCAATCTTGGTTTTCAAGTTACAAAACATCCTTTCCTAATTGAAAATAATGAATACCACAGAATAAGACGTTTGTTGAATTACGAACAACAAACAATTCTAAAGGACATTGCTCTTAAAAAATGCTTGAACATGAACAGTCTTATGCACGTGCTCCTTACAGGCGAAGTAGGAACAGACAAGACATTCATAGTGAAAGCATTGTTCCAAATGCTTATACGAATCTATGATTCAAGAAATTCCTCTGATCCTATGAAACCAAAGGGCCTAATAGTTGCATACATAGGAAAAGTTGCATACAATGTTGGTGGAACAACAGTCCACTCTGCATTTTTAATGCCTTTTAACAAGTCACAATTTCTTCCACTTAGCAAGGAAATGTTGGATACATTATCTAAGATTTATGAGGAACTCCAACTTGTCTTTATAGATGAAACATATTTGATTGGGAGTCAGTTCTTGTATTCCATTGGAAGCCAACTAAGAAGCATAAAACATGTGCAAATGAAATACTTTGGAAACATTGACATGATATTCTGTGGGGATCTTTACTAGGCACAACCCATCCAATATTCTTTGATATTTGAACAACCTACCGTTAACATGGAAACAATCACCCATGACTTCATGAGAGACAATATTAAATGCTTTGAGTTGCATACTACAATGCGCCAAATAGATGAAACATTCATTGCAATTTTGAATAAAATGCGCACAAATAGCCAAACACATGATGACTTGACCTATGTCAATTTGAGGTGCTTACGCCCTACACCAACAGACCCAACGTTCCCTTACTTGTTCTATAGAAATAAGGATGTTGCAAAGCACAATAGCCACATGATGTCACTCATGTCTGGAAATGATATCATCATCAATTCCATTGACCTGGAAGAAGACAACCATGGAAATGTGCCACGTCATGAACATTCAATCACTTTACCTTTGCAGCTTGCCCTCAAATTAGAAATGTTGGTTGAAATATATGCCTACAACTATGATTCACAGGATGGCTTGGTGAATGGTGTAGATGGAATACTGAAAGGCTATACTAGGACAAAAAAAGTGGATGTCCTTTGGATTAAGTTCCATGAACCGCATATAAGCAAGTGACAGGAAAGCAAGTTGTCTTATATAATTCAAACACTGGAAGTGATTGGACACCTATTTTGCGAATATCGAAGCCAACATCGACATCAACAAAGATAGGTCGACTGAAGATTCAAAAATAGTTTTCGATTAAGATTGCATGTGCACGTATAGTCCACAGATCACAAGGACTAACACTTGATAATGTTGCATTTCAGCCTGCTGGAATTTGGATACATGGACTTGTATACACAGCACTATCCCGTGTCAGAAGCATAGACTCCTTGTATTTACTAAGTCCTCTCACAAAATATAACTTGAAAGTGAAACAAAAAGTTGATTTTGAAATGGAACGACTGAGGACCACCGTAAAATGGCAACTGCATTATGATTACCAATCCATACAAACAAATTCATCTATATCAATTCTCTCGCTTAACACACGCAACTTAAATGCACACATGGATGATATACTGAATGACTATGATATAATGCAATCCAATGTTCTGTTCTTGCAAGAAACACACATGGCATTATGCATGTAGAACAAACAATTCCCAAATCACAATTGGATATCAAGTTACATTACACATGGGGTGATGACACTGGTGAAAAAACATGTACATATTTTGGACCATATACATATCGAAGAAAAGAATGTTGAATTGGTGCTTGCAATTTTTTTTCCCATGAAACATAAGTTGCAATATTGAATCTGTATGCTTCTCCCCATGCAGCATTCTCCAACATAGTGCATGTTGTTTCCAATGCATTAGCCAATTTCCATCTAAATGGACCCATTGTACTTGTAGGAGACTTCAATATTGATATGCTACAAAATACTGGCAGAACAAAAGAATTGGAAAACTACATGTGCAAATACAGTCTCGGCTTTCTTTTGAACAACACAGGCCATCTGCAAAACACACTTATTGACCATGTTTGGTCCAATGTGCCCATTCCTCAATACAATATGTTTGTCTTAGACACATATTGGTCTGATCACGATACAATTGGTATTGCACTTGAATTATGACATATACATCAAACTTATTGCAAACTCATATTTCTATGTTTCAAAGAATATCTGTATCCCTGATTTCTACACACATCGTTATGGTGAGCATACAGACGGTGTTCTACTCAAATTATAAAATATACATTGTGAAAAAAACAAAAGGTACATCCTCCCAAAAACTATTTGTGACTCTATTCATCTTATTCTTTTTTTTTTTGTATATGTACATAATAGTTTCATTTTTCTTAACATTTGAACTTATGTTCATATCCCTTTTGCTTTGTACTTTTGTTGATAGAAACAGACAAGAAAACTAGATGACTCAAAGAACTACTACCCAGAGATGTAGACCAATACATGCAAAGGTGCATTCTTTTTCTGCCCATGTTCCATAGTAAACAATTTTTCATTTACTTTCTGTGTTTGTCAAACTTGTTTGCAGCTATGTTTTTTTTTTTGCACCTAGAGGCCGCTACCCTGCACGTCCGCCATCCAACAAAAATGCAATGTTGAGCTAGCCAACCCGCAAGTCCACTTGTCAATTTGTATATCTCCCAAGTATGACTGCTATTTGCAGGACACAAAACATTAGAGGCATAATGTACAACCCACAAGTGCACGACCCAAATAAGTGGCTAGGTATGGAATAAGGGATCTGTGCATATTTGGTATGCAGTGCTCGTTTCTGGGAGCGCACCAGCCCTGGAGTATGTCAATTTGTATATTGTGGAAATCAGTAGAAGTAGAATATGTAGTCGGCCAGCTCGCAAATTCGCTTGTCAATTGACAAATGTTGAGCCGACCAGCCCGCAAATCCACTTTTCAATTTATTATCATAAGCTATTTGTAAGGCACTGAACAATAGAGGCCCGTTTTTAACCCCGGCAGCCCGAGAACCCGTGATCTAGAAACTGTACATGGTCTATAAAATCTTAGCCACCCCACAAGTCCACTTGTCAATTTGTATATTGTGGAATTGTATGTGCTATTTGTAGAACATAGAACAATAGAGGCCTTTTTTTTTACCCCTCCTGCCCGAGAACCTGCAAGTATGGAATGCGATATGGGTACATGATGTATAAAATATCATGTTGATACTTTATAAAGGTACATATTTAGTTTTTCCTCGTTTCTACACACACTGTTCTGGTAACCAGAGTTGGTGTTGCACATGAATTATGAAATATGCACTAGGAGTCGGACAGAGCCAACTCTGCAATCCAAATAAGTGGCTAAATATGGAATAAGGGATCTGTGAATATTTGTTATGAATTTTTCGTTTCTAGGAGCCCGCCAGCCCTGGAGTAGAATGTTGAGCCGACCAGCCCACAAATCCGCTTGTCAGTTTATTATCATAAGCTATTTGTAAGGAACCGAGAAATAGAGCCTCATTTTTGACCCCACCAACCCGAGAACCCGTGATCCAGAAACTGTGGATGGTCTATAAAATGTCAGCCACCTCGCAAGTCCACTTGCCTATTTGTATATCGTGGAACTGTGTGTGCTATTTGTAGAACACCGAACAATAGAGGCATTTTTTTGAGCCCACCCGCCTGAGAACTCGCGATCCCGAAAGTGGCAAAGTATGGAATGCCATATCTGCACATGCTCTATAAAATCTCATGTCCATACTTTATGAAGGTACATTTTTAGTTTTGCCTTGTTTCTACACATACTGATATGGTAACCACAGAGTTGGTGTTGCACATGAATTATGAAATATGCACTGGGATTCAGACTGAGCCCTTTGGTTTGCTTAGTTGAACAATTCCGACTCATGCAGTTTCAACATTGAACACTCATCAGTTTCACCATGCACTTTCAGACTTGCCCATTCCTTCCTTGCTTGCTCTTCCCTGTGCCTGTCACCTTCGCATGTGTGCATAATAAGAAATAGTGTTTATATATATATATATATATATATATGTCTTTTTTCTAAATATTTAATGCTAACAAGTCATCATGCATGCACCGTCTAAGCTGTCATTGATGCACGCAAGGCTCGAGAAGTTCTGCCATCAATGCAATTTTTGTGAAGGATTTTCTTATCCCTTTCCAATCTTAATTTCAAATGCCATGGAATGTCATTCACATGCTTCCAGCTTTCTTCCTTCACGAAACCTCCAATCTCTTCCCAGTCTTAATTTCAAATACCATGGAATGTCATTGGCACGCCGCCAGCTTGGTTCATTCACAAAACCTCCAATCCTTAAATGTTCTTCGCCATAACCGCCACCTTCGCACTTCTAAGTATGCAATAATTAAGATTTAATTCTAACAGGTCATCATACAACATGCATAGATATTGTCATTAATGAAGAGATTTTCCATTCGCACGCATTGAAGCAATGTTTCCGAGGGGTTATATTTTCCCCTCCATTTCTTCATTTCAAGCAACGTCTGGAGCAAACCAACGTTTCCATAAAGTACTAGTAGCAAATCTATAACAATTTTGTAGAGATACAGTGAACATCTTCCTCATGAGCTTCCCATGCAGAAGAAAGGAAAAATAATTGTAGGGGAGGCGGAGCAGCCCGAAATTTACAGTGAAAACATGGATCTTGACGTTGATCTGGAAAGCGTATTCTGCAACCTTGATCAGCCTGGAGACACAATTCAACATTCCTGTTCAATGGACATGGTTGATACCCTAATTTTTGACGAAGATGAATCCTTCGTATTCCAGAGTGCTGTTTTTGAATCCGAATCAAAAAAATTAATCATTGAAAAAAGAGATGTAAAAAATAAGAAAAGAAAACATCGTTCAGAACTTGACCTTGCCAATATGCAGGTGTCCAAAATCTCTCAACTTCACATGGCAACCGGAGATGCTCTTCATGATTCCGTTGGAGTCATTGAAGCCGAAAATGCCAGACTAAAGAACTAGATTAAGGAATTAGAGGATGCTTTGTTTCCTATGCCATTGCTTGGCAATTCTTTGCAAATAGCCATGCCTGTGATTACGTGCACCCCTACAACAAATCTAAAAGGGTCCTCCAGCTTCCTCACATCCTATAGAAGATATGTGGAGAAAAATATCAACAAAAGACTGGAATTGATTACTAAGGCCTGGGAAACATCACAGAATATGGATTCCCTCGGGAGTAGGGCACATAACTTGCTCCTACTTCTACAGACGGATTTAAAAAATGAAGAAATTTTCTATGTGCACATGGTCATCCCTTTTTCCTTTCATGTCAACAATATGCCAGAGATGAGAAGAAGACAACATGATCTCCCGTCCAATAAATGACTCACTCAATTAGAAGCATGCTGGAAAGAGAAAGTGAAGAACCTGCATTTCATCGTCCAATCATGTGAGCAAGCAATATCAAAGAAAGAAACATTATTCACAAAGCTCACCAAAATAGACTTAGCAGGAAAAAAAATGACTTCCAGGACCCCAGCTTAATCCTCAACTCGCTGGCGTTAACCAAGCAAGATTTCGATAAACAAGTTGATAATTTGAAGGCCTTGTCTTTAGAATTTTTTTAAAGGATTCTTGAATATCATGAAGAAGAGGTGGACAATTGGCTAGTCCGGTGTTCGGTACAGAATGGAGACATTGATGAAGCTCTGTGTAAACTTTCAATTGATCTAAGAGAATTAGAAAATGAATTTTTTAGCATTAAAATCCGTAATGACATCAACATCGCCCCCTTGAGAAGCCATATTGAAGAGAACTTGAAGTGGGTCACCGATGAAATCCAACAGGGAAATGCATAAATCCTCTGTTTATCAATCCAGTTATTCAAGCAGGCCGCCCACAAAAACTAACAGGGAAAGGCATGACCAAGAAAACACAAAAATTACTTATATGTGCCATCCCTATAAGTGTATAGTGATAGTTCTTTCTTTATCAATCCAGTTATTCCAACTTTTCTAAGTAGAAATCTATAGCCAAAAAATGATTTTCCCATTTCTAATTTTCAGGTATTACATTCTATCGTGTCCAACTTCTTTCCACAGTCCTATTTCTTGTACATATTTCTGTTATGGTCCGCGGGAGCCCCAATCCCAGTCTATATGACAAACACATTTACATTTCCAGGGATATGTAACAAACTATTATTTTTTTTATATATTCCAAATAAAACTATTCTTTTGTCTCCTTATATATTTATGTGTTCCTAGATTTTTATCTTCAACTATACTGAATGTGAAGTCATTCTGTTTATTTTATCTCAATTCTCTTTTTTTCCTATGCATATTTTCTCCGGCGTGGTCATTTTCAAAATAAAGTATGAAATAAATCACTGATTCAAAGTTGAGATATCATATTTTAGATATATATGTGTGTGTGTGTGTGTGTGTGTGTTTCTTTAAATTTCTAGGAATATGTAACACGTTTCATTTTTTTTTATATAAATGTCATAAAATTGTGTTCACTACTTTTTTTATACTCAAACGTATAGAGAGTATGTCATTTCTTGCATCTTTACCACCTATCCTTCATACTTTTGCCACAAAGGCCCTTAAAATTAAAATAGTTCGCAAGTCCGCTTGTCAATTTTTATATCACGAAACTGTGGGTGCTCTTTGTAGGTCATGGAACAACAACTGCCCAATTTTCAGCCCGCCAGTTCGACAACCTGCAATCCAGAAACTGCCTAAGTATCGAATCAGGGCTCCGTGCAAGTATGGAATGAGGGCTCCATGCAAGCTCTATAAAATCTTATCCCCATAATTTATACAAGTACATATTTCGTATGTATAAAAGTAAATATCTACTTTAAAAAATTGCATATTTTCTATGTATAATTTATGCTCTCCAGGAACCTATAATTTGATACATTTCAATTTCTTGTATCCACGAGCCCCTGTTTTAAAGAAAACTAATTCGGGAATGCTATTTATTTGGTTCTTTTCTCCACCGCCCTATGTAACAGACATTGGTAGTATATTTTTTGTGCTTTTGTCCACCACCGTATGTAAAACCTATGTAAAGAAAACTAATTCGCGAATGCTAAATTTTCAGGACACGAGCCCCTTAAAATTCAAATAGTCTACAGGTCCCATTATCAATTTGTATATCACGAAACTCTCGGTGCTATTTGTAGGACATGGATCAACAGAAGCCCAATTTTCAGGTCCCCAACCTGAGAACCCGCGATCCAAAAACTGGCTAAGTATGGAATGAGGGTTCCATCCATGCTCTAATTCGGGAATGCTAGTTTTTTTTCTGCTTTTATTTGTTCCTAGATTTTTATAGAGAGTATGTCATTTCTTTATTTCTACTCAAATGTATAGAGAGTATAGAGAGTATGTTACTACTTTCTTTCTACTCAAACATATAGAGAGTATGTCATTTCTTGCATCTTTACCACATGTCCTTCATACTCTTTGCCACAAAGGCCCTTAAAATTAAAATATTCCGCAAGCCCGCTTGTCAATTTGTATATCATGAAACTCTGGCTGCTCTTTGTAGGCCATGGAACAACAGAGGCCCAATTTCCAACCCACCAGCCTGAGAACCTGCGATCCAAAAACTGCCCAAGTATGGAATCAGGCCTCCCTGCAAGTATGAAACGAGGGCTCCGTCCTTGTTCTACAAAATCTCATCCCCATATTTTATAAAAGTACATATTTTGTATGTATAAAAGTAAATATCTACTTTAAAAAATTACTTATTTGCTATGTATAGTTTATGGTCTCCATGAACCTATAATTTCATAAATTTCAATTTCTTGTGTCGATGAGTTCTTGTTTTAAAGAAAACTAATTCAGGAATGCTATTTATTTGGTCCTTTTGTCGATTTCCCTATGTAATAGACATTGGTACTATACTTTTTGTCCTTTTGTCCACCAGCTTATGTAAAACCTATGTAAAGAAAACTAATTCGCGAATGCTAAATTTTTTGTACACGAGCCCCTTAAAATTCAAATAGTCCGCAAGTCTGATTGTCAATTTGTATATCGTAGAATTGCCGGTGCTATTTGTAGGACACAGAACAACAAAATCCCTATTTTCAGGTCCCCAGCCTGAGAACATGCGATAAAAAAACTGGCTAAGTCAAGAACCCACTCTTTTAAAGAAAACTAATTCGGGAATGCTATTTTTTTCATACTTTTGTTCACCAGCCTATGTAATAGACGTCAGTACTATTTTTTTTTTTTTTTCTGTCCACCAGCATATGTAAAAAGGAAAACTAATTCGGGAATGCTAAACTTGCTTTAATTAATTATAAATGATTTTATTGATAGAAAGATAAGTTACTGATTTTATTATTTCAATTTGGTTATTTGACACAAGCCCCTTCAAATTCAAATACTCTGCAAGTCTGATTGTCAATATGTATATCGTGGAACTCTAGGTGATATTTCTAGGCCACAGAACAATAGAAGCCCAATTTTTAGCCCACCAGTCCGAGAACCCGCGATCCAAAAATTGAAATAGTCCGCAAAACAACTTGTCAATTTGTATATCGCAGAACTCTTGATGCTATTTGTAGGGCACATAACAACATAAGCCCAATTTTCATCCTTGAAACCATGACAACTAGGTGTTGATTAAGGTTGGTTGTCATTGATGTCAACCCTTGAAGAAAGCCCCGTAGCACAAAGCTTTGGGTAATGGAACCAAGAATGTTTGATGTAAATATGACTCATTATTTTTTTGTCATGGTTGATAAGAAATAAATATGGATGAACTCCAAAGTGGTCCCCTTATGGTGAAAGCCCTCACGGGAAGACGCTTTGTGGAGTAAGAGAACCCATGCTTAATTTTGGAATAATGAGATGAAGGATAGTGAATTTGTTAGGGAAACTACCCTAGATGGATAGTGCTTGTCATGCCATTTCTGGTGATATGTATAACGCCACATAACTCCTCACGGTTAGAGAGTTATGGCCATGAGAAGTTGGAGACCCCAGGTTTGGGTAATGGACCCAAGTTTGTTTGATGGATAACGGTATGAGTTTTGATATATTTTCAGATAATACTATTCTATATGGATAGTACATGTCATGCCATTTCTGTTGGTATGTGGAACATCGCATAACTCCTCATGGTTTTAGAGTTATGGCCTTACGAAGTTGGAGGACCCTCATATGTCGTCTAGAAGCCCAAAAAGGTCAAAGTAGTCAAAGTGGTTTAAGAGATTTTAAAAGGTAAATAATAAAGTGAATTAATGAGTGTATTATAATTCAAAGTGAATACAAAATAAATTATTTTGATAACAAATTTAATGGAGAAATTAGAAGTGGGTTAACCCTAAAATAAGGAAAGTGGGGCCAAGTGACCTAGAAGATGTTTTTAAGGAAGCTACTTGGAGAGTATAAATAAGAGGCAAGGCTCTCTCATTTTAATCACACTTGA
>ML787036.1:59175-77405 GCA_009831015.1 Picea engelmannii
ATTTTTCCTTGGTCTGCAAATTACTCAGAGGCTCGATGGGATCTTCATTTCTCAAGGAAAATATTTAAGAGAAATGTTGAAAAGGTTTCAAATGGAAGATTCTAAACCTGTGGGTACACCTATGGTAACTGGATGTAAATTAACCAAGGATGATGATACACCTGATGTTGATCAAAGCTCATATCGATCAATGATAGGAAGCCTGCTGTACATCACAACATCTCGCCCAGACATAATGCATGCTGTAGGAATGGTAGGAAGATATCAGGCTACTCCTAAACAGAGTCATTTGCAAGCTGTCAAAAGGATATTCAGGTACTTAAAAGAAATAATGACTTATGGTCTATGGTATCCCAAAAATCAAAGTCTTCAGTTGACTGCTTATTCAGATCCAGATTGGGAAAATTGTGTTGATGAGAGAAAAAGCACCAGTGGAGGAGCATTCTTCTTGGGTAACTCCTTAGTAGCCTGGCTTAGTAAAAAGCAAGGTTCCATTTCTCTATCAACCACAGAGGTAGAGTACATTGTTGTTGCTACCTGTTGCACACAGGTATTATGGATGATTCAGAAACTTGTAGACTTAGAGGTAAAATATACTGCACCGATCCCAATTCATTGTGATAACACGAGTGCCATCAGTGTGTCTAAAAATCCTATCTTCCACTCCAAGAAAAAACATATTCCCATAAAATATCATTTTCTGTGAGAACAGGTCACCAATCAGATTGTTCAGGTCCATTACATTCCCACTAAAGAACAAATTGCATACATCTTTACTAAGCCCCTAGCCAAAACACCATTTGAATATCTCAGACAGAAGCTGGGTGTCATTTCGTTTCACACCTAAAAGAGTCCATCTTGTTAGGGGGAGATTTGTATTGTTTGATTATCTAATGCCTCCTACATTTACTGCAATAGCTCAGGGGGAGCATGCCTCTTCTTTGACATTGATGTCAAAGGGGGAGAAAAGAATTCAGGTGCTGTAGTTGCCATCAATGCCAAAGGGGGAGATTGTTGGCAAATTTTTACCAAGTAGCGTATGCTTGTCATTGATGGAAAGTACAACAATGGAGATGGCAGGATAAGAAGGATAAAATCCCTTGGGGATTCGGACGTGAAAGCTCAGGAGGAACAACGTTGAGGAAAACACGTGCAGCAAAGGCAAAGCTCAAGATACAAGAGTTTGCAGAGGAGAAGGAAGACAAAGATCCACAGCCGTTGGATCCCATCCAAAATTCCCGACAGCATGAGGGTCGTCAGATCTAAAGAAAGACAAGAAGAGGGCGCTGAAGAAGAGAACAGATCTTAGCCGTCAGATCCGTGCGCAGTGTCCGACCACCATTGGATCAGGGAGAACCTGCACGGTCTTTAAAGTGGAAGGAGAAGAGGGTGATGAAATCTGATCCGTCAGATCAAGCTTTAATCTGGACCGTTAATTCCAGTCAAACGTCGGAGTTTCGGGAATTGCATGTTGGAGATGTCAAATAAAAAATACAACAGAAACCTCGAAATCGCGATGAGAGAAATCCCGACTGAACCTGAACCGTCAGATCAACATGTGATCTAGACCGTCGATCCAACTCACGACAACAGAACACGTCAGCTAGGGACACGTGGCACAACCAGGTAATGACAGGTGTTAGGTAGATTCAACACTTCAGGCACATGTAAGTCACAAATCAGAGTGACACACGACAGTATTTAACATGTGTCAATCCACGTGTGACGTCAGCAGAGTTTCGGGGATCACGAATTCAAAAGGCAAAGAACACAATGCAACGAAAATCCTAATTTTGCGATATGCGATATCGCGACTCAATGGTAGCCGTTGAGTCAAGGTCATACCTGGAACGTTGGTCATAGCCTGTGTCGGAGTTTCGCGGATCTGAATTCCCGACTTAATATGAACCGTCAGATCTAGAAATAATCTGGATCATTGATTTGGTTTCATTACGAAATGTCGGAGATCGGGTTTTGGTATTGACAAGAATGTTGAACATCAGGCATTACAATTTCACGATATGAAAAATGACGAAAGCGCCTTTCTCATAAAGGTTGTGGTCACAGCCCTTGGTCACGGGAAGAGAAGGAGTCTGTCGAGATAAGCTCCATATCGGAGTTTCGGGGATCGAGATTTGTAAGTGACTAAAACTATGAATGCCAAGAGTGCCGAAATCGTGATATATGAAATATCGATTGGATCTAAACCGTTGGATCAAGTATTGATCACGGGGCTACTGTTGCATGCAACAGTGAAACTACCAGAAACCACTGATGGTGTCAGCCAGAGGACTAGGAGACACTTGGGAAAACGGCCAGAGAAGCTGAAGAGTTACGATGATGATCACGTAGAGCACTCGAGAGGTGGAGGAGATTGGCGCGGTTGGAGCATGCAGAGAAATGGTGAACATTGCATGCACAAGGTGCACAGAAGATATAAATACACAGTACAGAGAAGAGAAGGGGTTGTTGTTGCTGCTACTATTGGAGTTTGTAGTGATTGTGGCTGGTGAAGGTGATTCATGTGTGAAGAAAAAGGAGAGTAAAGCAGCTGAATTGAAGAAAAGAGGATATGTGTAGTGAATAGGTATGGCGCACAGAGCTTAAAAGGTAGAAGAACAGACAGTGCAAGTGATCTGAGAAGAAATTCAATGAGGCAGACAGAGCAACGAAATGGAGCAGAACAGTGATAAGTCAGGTAAGCCATCGCCGAACATCATATCACTGTAATAAATTCAGTAGCAAAGATTTATATTTTAGGGTGGTTGGGAGGAGCTAGGGAGGACTGGTGTCCTCAAAGGCTCAGGTGGGTGCTTGAACACAGGGAGTTGGTTCTTCCTTCTAGTTGGTGCTAGACAAACTAGGGAGTTGGTGCTTCCTTCTAGTGGGTGCTAGAGAAAACAGAGATTTGGTGCTCTCAGCAAGTTGCATCTTGCAAAACAGAGCTTGTACCCTCATTATGAGTTGGTGCTCATGTGTATGATACTGTAAATATTGTAAACATTACTTATCATATAAATAAAAAGAGGTTTTTACCCTGCATGGGTTTCCTCGGGAAATATCTGTCTCTGTGTTTCTCATATATGTGAATGATGCTGAAACTGTGTTTATTTCTCTGCATTATTGTGATTATCATTCAGTGTTTCTGCAAAGATTTTTAAAAGAAGCATAATTGTTTAATCACGGTAACAACTGATTCACCCCCCCCCCCTCTCAGTTGTCTAACAACATACCCATCCATTGATCCATCCTCACCTGTGTCTTGGCATGGTAAAGGCAAAGGAACTACTGAGAATTAGCCATGAGATAGTTGGCTGTAATGGTCACTGGTTCAATCTAGTCATGACTTGGGGCCTGCATGTCTAATATGCGTTGGCTTATGCCATGCTTTTCTCACAACTATGAGTCTTGAGAGTTCCAACATTGAGATTTTGAACCAGTTGTGATGGAGGCCCTAGTAAAAGGAGAAGGAGTTCCTGAGGCAGTGTGTGACAGAGAAGGGTGGAGGTCCATTCTCTTGGGTAGTACAGGCTAGTAGAAGAGAGTTGGGTACTTGTATTGTTGTGGGTGTTGGGAAACCTGTGAGAGATTGAGAGCTGACTGGTTTGGGAACCCAAGTACACTCTGGAACCATCCTTGTGGATTCATAGCCCTGGCTCGGGGGTGACACTACTATTGAGATTCGGAGTAGTGGTGTCTATGGTTGGGTGGAACGTCCTTGGTCTGCAGCCAATTGGTGTCGCCTTTTTATAAAGATAAGTTCTTTCTATTGTGATATTATTATCTGTGTATGAATGTATTCCACTGTGTATTTTAATTATTGTTTAAATAAATCTTAGATTATCCATGCTTGCTGGATATTGATGTGCATGTCATTAAATCTTGTATCTTATGCATGGTTATTGATTAAAGAAGGTATCAGTAAGAGTACGAAGTCCAAGGGTGGGCATGAAGGTAGCATGCCCTGCCTGTGGGTGTTTGGGGATGTTACAGTTTGGTATTAGAGCTTCTGGTTGAAACACCGGGATGGTATGGGTCGGGTCTATTGGTCAGAGTCTCGTGGTTGAGATCGAACTTTGACCGTGAAGTTGAAAATCTCAGGAGGAATCGCGTTGCAGAATATATGCAGGAGATAGAACGTCAGAGATCCGTTGTAAGGGGTTTGAAGGATCATGACCGTCCCCTTCGAATTCAAGAGTGATCACCACTGTAGGATTAGGAGAGATCCAGGATCATTGGATCGAAGGACAGGTCAACATGGGTCGTCTGATGTAAAGGAAGAAAAGGTTAAGGTCACAACCATCAGATCCCATTGGAGAGGGAGATCAACGACCAACATGCATTGCGGGGAACCAAGTTGCATGGGAGTTAATTCCTCAAGGCGGTCACACAATCCAAACCACAATTTCACTGAGGGGTTACGTGTCAGCGTCAGGAGAATTGCGGGGTGAAAAGAGGGTTACTCCAAACCACCAATGTGTGCCCCCCGCAAATGGAAAGGCAGTAAGTGATGTAACATGTTGGTGATCGAACATTGAAACTCCGTATAGCCGAAGTAGCTCAGAATCGTCGATCTATAGGAGGACACGAGTCAACAAATCATGTGATCCGAATAAAATGCTCCGGGAAAAAGTGAGTGAGGAGGAGGTTTTAAGTTTGAGACTTCCGAAACCCGAAGACTCGAAAGGATATCATCCATTGATCTGCTAAGAGCCACAAGTCGCTAGATCCAAGGCTTTGGATAAAAGCAATTGGGGCGAGATAAGTTTTGAAGTTTCAGATTTCCGAAGTCCGAATTCCCAAAGAAATCGTAGCCCTCGATCCATGGGAGACACGCGACAGTAAATCGTGAACTTCAGATAAAAATATTTAAAAAAAAAAAGGTTAAGGTTTGAGATTTCCGAAGTTCGGAGTCATGAAGTAAAACATAGTCATCAGATTAAGGAAGACATGTGGTGTAGATCCGTGGACTCTGGGTGAAGACCTGAAGTGAATCTTAGTCATCCTATCTAGGAGGACACATGGTGAAAGATTGGCCAGTTCAAGAATTCAAAGTTGAGGAGGATTGGAAGTGTGCTAGTATGAAAACTCCCAAAGTCCTGAAGCTCAAAGATTCGAAGTGATGGGGCATGATGAAGTCACCTAGAGGTGATGTGGACCCTGGAATTCTCTAAGTGACGTGGCTTGCAGACGTCACCTCGAATGATGTGGACACATGGGATGTGTGCCACATGTTAGTAAGTTTTGAGCATTTGGAGTATTGAAAAGTCATTTAGAATGTGACATGTGGCACCCGCCTGATTGGGCCACTTGTCCACTTCCAATATTTCTCCATGTGGTGACAGATTGTGTAGTATGGAGACTGAGCACTTCAGAGTGGAAAGATGTGACAGGTTGTGTTGGGTCGAAAACTCTCGAAGGCCCGAAGGCCAGAGTACATATCGATCATTGATTCCAGAAGACACATGTCGAAGGATCATCGATTTCAAGTGAAAGCACTTTGGGAAAAAGTGTAGGAGGGAAGTTTTAAACTTTTGAAGCCTGAAGAGTTGAAGCGATTCACAGTCGTTGATTTGTGGGAGGACACACATCGGAAGATCATGAACTTTGGGTAAAAGCGTTCTGGGAGGAAACAAGCGAGGAAAGTTGAGACTCCCGAAGTGCGGAGTCCCGAAGTGGATCTCGATTGTTGATTGTGAAAGAGGACGATGACTGTTTATCCAGTCTTGGCTGAAAGTTCCAAAGTCCTGAAGCTCTAGACAAGAACTTTTTTCAGCTAAGCGCAGGGTCATGGCTGTGGCCATATGCATATTGAGAGCTGAGGGAAGGAGGGTTAAGAACCGAATTGGTTTTCCTTGAGACAGAAAAGTGCTAAGGAAGGATTTAGCCACGATTTCTAGTCATGGTCACCTGGGAAGTGGTTTGAAGGAAATGCTTGTGTAGGATGAAGTTCTGTGTTAGCCAAGGATAACAAGACACTATTATTTTTGGAGAATGGGGATATGGGCTCCATGAACAAAAAAGAAAGAAAGAGACCTGTAGCATGGTTTGGAAATTTTGTTTATCATATGCATAATTCTAACCAAATGGTCACTTGCACATTTTGTAGAATTAAGGGGTTTAAACACATCAACTTACGATGCGTATTGAGGAAATGGAAGAAGGCGAGGGAGCCTCCAGTCATGATAAGGAGTCTGAAGGCCAAAATACTAGAGTTGGTAATGCAGAGACAGATTCCAATGACGCAAGGGAAAAGGAGAGCAAGAAACGTTAATAGAAGCGGTAAGAAGCCTGAAGATGGAAGTGTAGAGATACAAAGAAGAAAACAAGAGACTGATGAGGGAGAAAAGTTAGATAAATGCTCGAGTGTTGCAGATCTTAAATAAGTTGCAGAGGCGAATGAGGAAGGGATCAACCTCAAGACAAGAGGAAGGAGGCAAGTGTCATGAAAGAAGAGATGTTCGTGGAAGAGCTGGTTATTCCAGAAGTGCTAGCAAAGCTCATGGACACCACTCACTTCCTTACTCAGAAAGAAATTTTGATGCATCGGATGATCCCGTAAGTAGTCTAGAGGTGTCCCCTGTCAGACAACAAAGAAGGAAACAAGAGGTAGATATTTTTCAAGGAGAGCTGAGGAAGCTCAAGCCACCTTCCTTTGATGGTGAAAGAGAAAGGGAAGATGATGTCGAAGCATGGTTGCTTGGGCTTCGAAGATATTTTCAGTTGCATAACTACTCATCAAACCTGGAAGCCAGGATTTCCACCTACCATTTTCATGGGAAGGATGCGATGTGGTGGAACCAACTGAAGCAAGTGGAACATGTTAATGAAAGTAGGATCAATTGGAAACAATTCAAGAAATAGTTCCATAAGGATTACATCTTAGAGAATTTCTATGACAAGAAAATGTAAGAGTTCTTTGAACTTAGGTTGGGAATCATGACTATGGAAGAGTATGAGAAGAGGTTCTTGGGATTGTTAAAATATGTCAAGTTCATTGGTGATGAGAAAGTGAAAATACAGATATTTCTAAGTGGATTTCCAACCTTTTATAAGGAAAAGATCAAGTATGATGAACCTAGGACCTTGACTGAGACCATTAGGAAGGATAAATACCTATATGAGCAAGGCCAGGGAAGATAATCCCTGCAAAAAGCTTGGAAGGACAAGAAGAATGAGAAGTCTGATCAGAGGAGGAAAGGATTCAAACCTCCCTTCAATAGGAATGAGCCTAATAGAAATCAACAAGATTAGTATGCTAAGGGGGAATCCAAGAAAGACGATTGCTTGGGAAAAAGGGGAAGACCACCAATCCAATGCTAGGGATGCAAAGAATATCACCTGTACTAGGATTTCCCACACAGAAAAGATAGAGTGAAGACTATGCACAACGTCCAAGAGGCTACAACAGTCGAAGATATGGGAAGAATCTATGCATATTTAAATGATCGACAAGTAGATTACCAGTCCAATATGATTGAGGTGGAAGGTAAGATCATAAATCAGCCTGTGGCTATTTTTATTGATTCAAGAGCAAGGCATTGCTACATTTATCCTAAGATAGTGGATAGATTACATTTGGAGAAAAGTAAACTTGGAAAAGAAAGTTTGGTTCAATTAGCCACTGGAACCAAAACGAGAATCCATGATATGGTCAGAAGTTGTTCCATAAGTCTTAATGGCATGAATACTAGTATTGATCTAAATATCATACCATTGGGGTCTTATGATGTTCTAATTGGGATGGATTGGTTGGACAAGCATCATGTTGTCCTAGATTGTCATAACAAGACATTTACATGTCTTGATGGAAATGGAAAACAAAGCACTGTGAAAGGAGTTCCAAGACCCATCTCTATAAGGTAGATTTCGGCTTTACAACTGAAAAGATGTTTTAGAAAAGGATGTCAACTGTATGCAACTCACGTGGAAGAGCCAGATAATACAAAGGGGCCAAGCCTCGAATATTTCTCGGTGTTGTAGGAATTTGAAGAAGTATTCCAAGAAATACCTGGATTGCCACCAAAAAGCGAGATAGATTTCTCAATTGACTTAGTGCCAGGAGTTTCCCTGGTGTCAAAAACACCTTATAGAATGAGCATACTAGAGTTAAAAGAATTACAAATACTGTTGGAGGAATTGTTGAAGAAAGGGTAAATACATCCAAGTGTTTCACCTTGGGGAGCACCAATACTTTTTGTCAAAAAGAAGGATGGAACCTTGAGGCTGTGTATTGACTTCCGACAGCTGAACAAGTACACTATAAAGAACAAGTATCCTCTACCTCGAATTGATGACCTCTTTGATCAACTAAGAGGAGAAAATATATTTTCAAAAATTGACCTGAGGGCAGGATACCATCAGGTAAGAATCAAGGAAGAAGACATTCATATACAACCTTTAGGACCAGGTATGGGCATTATGAATTTGTAGTGGTGCCATTTGGACTGACCAATGCACCAACTTTCTTCATGTGCTTAATGAATGGCATATTCAGAAATTATTTGGACAAGTTTGTCATAGTATTCCTGGATGACATACTTATCTATTCTAAGTCTGAAGAGGAGCATGAACATCACTTAAGACTAGTATTGCAAGTACTGAGAGAACATCATTTGTATGCCAAGTTGAGTAAGTGTTCTTTTTATCAAAAGCAGATCCATTACTTGGGACACATTATTTCAGAGCAGGGCATAGCAGTAGATCCAGAGAATATCGAAGCCATTAGAGGATGGCCAACACCCATAAATGTGTCAGACGTCAGATCTTTTATGGGATTAGCTGGCTACTATAGAAGGTTCATAGTAGGGTTCTCTAAGATTTCTCATCCCATCACTTCTTTGCAAAAGAAGGTAACTACATTTGAATGGACACTCAAGTGTGAAAATAATTTTAATCTGTTGAATGAATTACTTACTAGTGCGCCTGGGTTAAATATTGCTGACCCAAATGAAAGTTTTGTGGTATGTACAGATGCTTGTAAGGAAGCACTTGGGGGAGTCCTCACACAAAATGGACATGTCGCTAGATATGAGTCTAGAAATCTTAAGGAACATGAGAGGAACTATGCCATTCATGACTTGGAACTTGCTGCCATTGGTCATGCCTTGAGGATGTGGAGGCATTATCTCATGGGGAAGAAATTCAAATTAAGAACAAACCACATTGGCTTGAAGTATCTTTTTGAACAATCGACCTTGAATTGTAGGAAAACAAGATGGCTGGAATTTTTAAGTGAGTATGACTTTGATATCAAGCATATCAAGGGGAAGGAGAATAAAGTTGCCGATGCACTTAGTAGGGGAGTGCATCTCATGCATGCTACTGCTGTCAGTATGCATCAGTCAGACTTGAAGAGTAGAATTTAAGATGGTCTTGTTACAGATCAGCATTACCTACAGGTGAAGGAAAACTTACAGTAGGGAGATGTACAACATAAAATAAAGGAGTATGAGATAAAGGAAGATGGATTATTCATGCATAAAAATAGAATCTATGTTCCTAGTTCCGGAGAACTGAGGAATGTGGTACTAAAGGAAATGCATGATGTTCCTTATGCTGGACATCCCGGTTACCAGAAAATAATTACAGTAGTAAGAAGCCAGTTCTTTTGGCCGGGAATGAAGAAGGATGTTGCTGATTACATCGCTCAATGTATGGAATGTCAGAAGGTGAAGGCTGAGCATAGGCACCTAGCGAGTTTGGTGCAACCATTGCCAATTCCAGAGAAGAAATGGGAAGTGATCACCATGGATTTCATCACAGGATTACCTAGAATGAATAAGCAACATGATTCAATCATGGTGGTGGTTGAAAAATTAACAAAGGCTGCTCATTTTGTGCCTGTGAAGACAACGCATATAGCGGCTAATATTGCATAAATTTTCATGAAGGAAATTGCTAGGTTGCATGGGATACCTAGGACAATTGTCTCGGACAGAGATACAAAGTTTACCTCCAATTTCTGGAGGGGATTGTTTAAAGGATTTGGCACAAATCTAAACTTTATTACCACATATCATCCCTAGATAGATGGGCAAACAGAGAGAGTCAATTGAATATTTGAAGACATGCTGAGAATGTATGTGATGGATAATCCATCTAAGTGGGAAGAGTACTTACACTTGGTTGAGTTTGCAAATAATAATGGGTATCAAGATTCATTGAGAATGAGACCATTTGAAGCCTTGTATGATAGGAAATGCAATACTTGAGTAAGCTAGGACAACCCAACGGATAGAGTGGTACTTGGGTCGGAGTTTCTCAAGGACATGGAAGACCAGGTGGTTAAGATAAAGTAGAATTTAAAGGCAACTCATGATAGACAAAAAATTTATGCAGGCAAGAACAAGACAAGTAGAGAATTTAAAGTAGGGGAGCATGTACTTTTGAAAGTGAAGCCCAAGAAAATATCTTTAAAATTGGGTAGTTGTACAAAGCTGGTAGCCAGATTTTGTGGTCCATTTGAAATATTGGACAGAATAGGGACAGTTGCATAGATGCTTTTATTGCCTACTTCCATGAATGTGCATAATTTATTTCATGTATATTTACTAAATAAATATGTACATGATCCTAACCATGTTATTGATTGGCATCTGATTCAAGTAGAGACAAAGGGAGATTTTTAGGTTCAGCGAGTATGGGTATTGGAAAAAAAAGTCAAAATGCTCCAGAATCGATTTATAGTGTTGGTAAAAGTTCATTGGACCTGCTACAGTATTGAAGATGCTACATGGGAGCATGAATATGCCATGCGAGTAGAGTACCCACAACTTTTTGAATAAATTTGAAATTTTGATCTATATTTTGTATATGCACTAAGGACAGTGCCAAAATAAGGGGGAGGGGATGTAACACCCCAGGTTTCGAACCCCCATTTTAAATAATGTATTGTTACAATGATGAGAGGCCTGAGTGCCCAAATAATTATTAAAGGGCCAGTATGCCCAAGAAATGTAATTTTTTTATCATTATTAATAATAAACACATCGATGGTTGTTAGACGGACAAGGAATAGATTTATAGCGGGCTATGATTCCACAAGAGGGGGGGCTATGATTCCACAAGAGGGGGGGCTTGAGGGCCTAAATGTTTATTCCTATGTTAATTACCTTTCTGCCTAAGGGAGGGGATCGGTTACGTGAGCTTCTTGAGGAAGGCTAGGAGGTTCTTGATTTCCCCACGAGAGATATTTAAACCCATCCCTGGTCTGATTGTGGGGTTGGTCGTTGGTCGTTGGCTCGTCCGCTCCGTCACCTCTACATTATCCCATTATTTCCCTCACACACTTCCATGCACTCACTTACCCATCCATTGATCCATCCTCACTTGCGTCTTGGCCTGATAAAGGGAAAGGAATTGCTAAGAATTAGCCACGGGATAGTTGGCTGTAATGGTTGCTGGTACAATCCAGACCTAACTTGGGGCCTGCATGTCTGAGATGCGTTGGCATGTGCCCTGTTTTTCTCACAACTGCGAGTCCTGAGAGTTCCTGCATTGAGATTCTGGACCAGCTATGTTGGAGGCCCTAGTAAAAGAAGAAGGACTGCCTGAGGGACTACGTGATAGAGAAGGGTGGAGGTCTATTCTCTTGGGTGGTACAGGCTATGTAGAAGAGAGTTGGGTACTTGGATTGTTGTGGGTGTTGGGAAACCTGTGAGATCTTGAGATTTGAATGGTTTGGGAACCTAAGTACACTCTGGAACCATCCTTGTGGATTCATATCCCTGGCTCGAGGGTGACACTGCTGTTGAGATTTGGAGCAGTGGTGTCTACGGTTGGGTGGAACGTCCTTGGTCTGCAGCCAGTTGGTGTCGCCTTTTTATAAATATAAGTGCTCTCTATTGTGATATTATTATCTGTGTATGAATGTATTCCGCTGTGTATTTTAATTATCATTTAACTAAATCTTAGATTATGCATGCTTGCTGGATATTGTTGTTCATGTCGTTAAATCTTGTATCTTATGCATGCTTATTGATTAAACAAGGTATTGGTAAAAGTATGAAGTCCAAGGGTGGGATTGAAGGTAGCATGCCCCGACCTGTGGGTGGATGGGGATGTTACAGTTCCCCATTTTTTTGAGCAGCCCGATCAAACCATCGTATGATTCTATTAAGTGGTAAAATATGGACTAAACGTCTAATAGAGTGCATAGTTTCTTGTGGCCTATGGCTTCTCAGCGCACCTAAGGAGAGAAAATAAACCTTCTCCAAATATGGTTTCCTTGACTCAAAAATATCCAAGTTCCTTTCAATCCAAATGAACCAACATATGAAAGCTGTCAAGGATGAGAGAATATGATTCTGGTAAGCCTAGTTTGCAAAACAATCCTTCACTGAAGTTCTTGTCCACCCTGTAGAAAGCTTGTGTTCATATTTGATCTTTTTCCATACAGTATGAGTGAAAGGGAAATGTACAAAAATATGAGTTCTCGATTCCCCATTACCTTTGCAAAGATGACAGAATCTTGGCCCAACCCAACCTCTCTTTTGAAGGTTATTCCATGTAAGTAACTTGTCTTCAATGAGAAGCCAAACAAATAGTTTAATATTTTGTGGGAAATCTCATCCCCACAAATTTCTCCTCCATCCTCCTATTTTGTTTTTCCACAGCTTGGCTAGAAGAGCATTGTAAACATTTTTAGTTGTTATCAATCCAGAAATATCACCACCATTCCATCTTAACTCATCATGTCTATTAGAAATAGAAATGCCAACTTCAATCAAGCTCACCCTGAACCGGTCCGAAGCAGAAGCAAAGTCACCCTCTAGACCCAAATATGTATTGTTAATCCAACTAGAGAAGATCGACCCTTGCCTAGGAACATTGCTAGCTTGATATAGAAAATACACATTTTTTCTATTTAAACAAGTAATCAACTCAGCAGTAAGAATGGAATCCTTCCCCATGCCCAAAATTTCATCCTTTCCAACAATAATGAAATCATCCACATTCGGTTTCCAAGCGAGCTAGTGGACAATCAAAGGTAAAGAGTTCAGAAGGTTTTTCCAAGTTTGGGAGCCAAAAGATGAGATTGGCAAAGCTGAACGTAGCCAAGTCAACATAGAGTTGTGGGGAAAGTATTTATCTTTTAAAACCCTCTGCCAAATAGCTGGATTCATCAATCCATGCCACAAAGATTTTGCAGCCAAAGCCCTTGAAAAACAGTAGATGTTTCTTAGCCACCAACCACCAAACACCTTAGGTTTTGAGATGGTCTCCCAATTGCACAAGTGAAAGGTCGAAGCTTGTTTGTTACCAGACCAGAGAAAGGAAAAAACCAATTTATGGATCCGGTTCAAAACTAAGGCCGAGATCCAATAAACTGGTTGGCTTTCGAGCACTGCTTTAATCAAAACATATCTTCCTCCCAAGGAAAGAAAATGATTGTACCAGTGGTGAATACAATTCTCATATTTCAGCAGTAGCCACTGCCAATCCTCCACCTTGTAATTGTACAACTTTAAATAGAAGCACAATTATTTAAACCTGATTGATAGACTCAAAAAGCTAAAATGAAACAATGATTTCAAATCATCTAGAAGAACTTGTTGGACACCATAGTGTAAAAAGGTAGATTTATTAACATTGATAATCAATCCAATTACACCACAGAAGGAATTTAAGAGGCTGTGTATTTCTTGCCATTTAGAAAAGGAAGCTTTGGACAGAATAAGCACATCATCCACAAAAAGTAGATGGAGAATCTTAACCATCGTAGAAACCTTTATTCTAGTTATCTTCCCTTCAGATTCACTTTTTTTAAGAGAGAGACTCAAACCCTCCATCACTAGAATAAACAAAAGAGGAGACAGTGGGCAACCCTGTCGCAATCCTCTACCACTATTGAAGAATTTTGTGGCCTCACCATTGATCAGAATGGCATATGTTGCGGAGGCAACACATCCCATAATCCAATTTGTCATAAGTAGTCCAAAGTCACAATGAATAAGCATAAGCCTTGGATAATCCCAGTTAGTGCAATCATAAGCCTTTTTTAAATCCAACTTCAATATGATAGCTTGAAGTTTTTTTCCCTTAATATTATTAAGGCACTCCTATGATGTCCCAATAACATCTAGAATTTTCCCACCCTTGAGGAAACCCAACTGTTCTTCAGAGAAGTTACGAGAGAGAATTGGTCTGATTATCCTCACTACTACCTTTGTAATAACCTTATAACATAGATTGCACAGAGATATAGGGAGAAAGTCAGAGAAGGAAGTAAGATGGTTGGTTTTTGGAATCAGAGCTATGAATGTAGAATTAATCGGTCAGAAAACTTCGCCACGAATTCTAGTTTCCTCCACCACAGCAAGTAAATCTGGACCAACCATATCAATGAAGTGAAGGAATAATTCTACAGTCCACCCATCATGGCCTAGAATTTTATCCTTGGAAAAACCTTTAAGAACATATGAAATTTCCTTAAGTGTGCAAGGATTTTCAAGAGTGGTGACTTTGTCCTCTAGTACAAGCTTTGGATACAAGCGAACAATATCCAACTGATCACACAAATTAAACTGGATCATGTCTTGAAAAAAGGAATTGAATTAAGAAAGTGCTTCTTCTTTAATAACATCCTGACCTGAATGAACTCGACCATCTTCATCAATGATGTGCCAGAGGTGTTTTTTGTTTCTCATGTAGCTCACAAATCTGTGAAATTGTTTTGTATTATTTTCTCAACTCTTAATCCAGATAGCCCTACTATGTTGCCTCCAACGTTCTTCTTCTGCACAAAAAATTGTTGCACTTCGCCTCCAACAACATCAAATGATGATCAAAATCATCAATAAGAGATCCTTTTAATTTTTGAACGTAGAGCAACTCCAGATCAACTTCCAAATTTTTAAAATATTCTTGTTCCCGAATACTTTTTTCTTTAGACCATAATTTTACTCATTTTTTAAGGAGGGATAGCTTCTTGACTAATTTTCTCTGTGCCCCTTCGATTTGTTGTAACTTAACATCATACCAAACTTCAATAGCTAAAGTGGCAAAGGAATCATCCTGTAACCAAACATGATTGAACTTAAATGGATGAGCTATCATTGATAGGCCGATATCCAGTTGTAGAATAATTGGAGCATGATCAGATAAGTATGGAAATTCCACCCACAATCTATATCTCATAGATGGACCTATCAAATCCTATGCCACAAAAAAACTATCAAGTCTTTTAGCAATATTGGAATCTCTTGATCTACCATTATACCACGTTGGTGCCAGCTCTGTCAGAGCCACATCCACCAATGATGAATTATCAAACAAATCCCTGAAAAAGACTGCCAAAGGATCTGTAAAGGATGCCAAACCCCAAATCTCATCTGATTTTAGGGTGAAGTTCATATCCCCTACCATAATCATATATACATGAGCTAATAGACCCCTATCTTCCATTTTTTTTCCAAAAAATCTTTCAGTCTGTGCAAGGACCATAAACATTCAGAAGCGTGAGCTTCCTTTTATCTACTAGACTAGAACCTGTCAAAAAAATACCGCCACAAGTGAGGACAGGCGAGAAAACAAAAAAATGTGGATCCCATGACACAAGGAGCCCCCCCGAGTTTCCAACTGAGCTAACTGCACAAGACATCCAATCCAACCTAAGAGAAAACATGAAATCCCTAGCCTTCTCCTCATTTGTTAAGGTCTCTTGTAAAAAAATAACATTGGGTAAAGTATTTGAGAGAAGCTTGTGCATAGAGGCCATTTTTAGGGGTCCTCCTACCCCTCTGATGTTAAGAGAGAGAAGAATCATGAATTTTCCCTTGCGATGGATTTAATGCCTCTAAGTGCCCCCTGGTCAATAGTAGATGGAAGTTGATTAGATGAAAATGAAAGGTTTGTGCCCGTTTTTTTTTGGGCACTTCTAGTCTTAACTAGTGATAACTCAAGTCCCAAACCCCATGACCATGCAAGGTCCTTTCTAGACAATACTTCTGAGCTACCAGAGACTATAGCCACATCACTAGCCCCCCCCAAAACCACACCAACTTTCCCTAAGTAGGTCAAGATAGGAACATGACTAGTAACCTCCCTATAGGAAGGTACCAAATCGGATAACAACCTATCCAAAGAATGCTCACTAGCTGAAGGTTCTCCATAACCAGGTAAAATAGGTGAACCTTCTACCAATAAAAATCTCGGGAAGTACTGGGTTAATCTCATCAAGAGTATCAACAGTGGTAGTGGAAGGAACACACTCATCTAAAAACGAATTAGGAGTAACTAAAAATGTCTCAGGAATAGGTGCTAAAGCCTCTATAACATTATCATGTGCCATTGTCTTAACAATCACCTCAGTAACAATGGACTCCGAAGAATAAAAAGAATCGAGATGATCTCTTTCCCATGTAGATAAAGTACAATACAGTGAAGGAACATAGTGTCTCAACTTACCAACAAAGGTGTTGTTTAGGGATGAAGGACTATCCAAGTCCCAATCTCTCGGAAAAGTACCAAACTCCTGCGCCTCCAGCTCTGGAGAGTAGCCACTAGAGATATTATCCTCTGAGGGTGTCTCACCAATAGGTGCTCCAAAAGGATGGTGAAAATCCTTCCTTAGATGTCCATTTTGTTTGCATTGCGAGCACCAGAAAGGAATCTATAGATAGTCTAGTCTCTATGCGAAAACCAGACCGCACCATTCAATTTACAAGGATTCCAATAGACCCCCATGTATATCCACCTCCACCAGGATTTTAGCCATTCTTTTGTCCATGGATTGTAACGTATCCTCTACTATCTTTATGAAATGACCCAGAACATTTCCTATGGCCTCCATAGCTTTAGTATTCCACAGTTGCAACGGAAGACACAGGAGAAAGACCCAGAGATGACGAAAAATAAAATATTTTGTCGTCGAGTTGAACTTAATCCTCCATCTCTTAAGCATAAGGCTACCACCTTCAAACACCCAAAAATGATCTAAAATCCGTACAGTGTCTTCAAGGGTTTTGAAGACAAAGCCAAACCAACCCCTCGCCAATGTCAGAAGCACTGGTGAATAACCCAGGATGGGTTCCCAAGTAGCGTGCATCCACTCCATGATAGAAAGTTTGTAGAGAAAACAATAAGCCAATCTACTTACCAAATCATGTTAGGATATTAGACACTTAGGAGTTAGTTAAGATCTACTTGGTCTAATATGTCGTTAGGTAAAAGTGTGTTTCTTTAGTATGCATTAGTATGCATTTGTAGTTAGGAAATCCGACGGTCACGATATGTTCCCGACATAGATTGATCTGACGATTCATACTCTCCTCGATATTAACGGCCATTGATCCGTGGATTAACACCCGATTGGTCCATGATCTCTATTTAAAGAGCATGGAGGGTCATTTTCCAATGATCAATTGTGAGAAACTCTCTTGTAAAATCTCTCTGTAATCTTTTTCTTTGCATTAATAAACTGCTCCAAGTGGTCGCATTGGCTGGGGCCGTGGATGTTTCCCCGTAGGGTTTTTACCACGTGAAAACATTAGTGTGTTGATCTTTGATCTGGTTATGTGAGTGGTTATGGAAGGCGTTCATCCTCTGTTGGAATACCTGTGTTGTCGAACATGGTATTAGAGCCTGTTTGAAGACCCGCTCCTATTGTAGATCGAGATCGTGAAGCTGAGTTGCCTCATCTCCATTTTCTGGAATTTTCATACATTTCTAGGCTAAGATAACTATTCCATTACGTCCATATAACTCGTTTCATTCAATAACACTTTTCGTTTCACTCGAAAAGGTTTTCATTTGCCCAAGATACGACCATTACAGTCAGATCCAGAGGTATAAAGTCTGAATACACAATTTTTTTAAAATTTTTGCAAAGTTTTGATTTTATTTCGGTTTGTATTTTTTTATTTCTGGGCTGCTACTCTTTTAGATTTGCATATTCTCTTTTCCCCACTCCTTGTGCGATCTCGGAAAATCAGAAACAGATAGGAAAATGTGCATCTTCTGAGTAAGCTAACCGAGATCTAACCCTTGTTGTCATCGAGAAGCGGAATTTTTTTCTTGTGTGAAAAGAGTTTTTTTGGAGCATGCTCTCCAAGGCCGTCTTCCCCTTGTTGTCATTGAGAAGAGAATTTTTTTTCTTGTGTGAAAAGAGTTTTTTTGGAGCATGCTCTCCAAGGCCATCTTCAACAACAACAACAACCCCAATCCTCCTTCTGAACATTACAATATGTTTTGCTAGACCATTTGGTTAAAACTTGCCTTATTAAGTA
>ML787036.1:86050-162240 GCA_009831015.1 Picea engelmannii
TGAATAATTCTTTGAATAGTGGTGATGAGTCTGCACACATTTGTGGATAGTAGTTATTGATGATGATCCTACTTGACTATTGACAAAGTAAGTAATAATAGTTTTTTCCACCTTTAAAGAAAAAATATAATGAGAAAGGTATATAATTGTGTAACATGTATCCAATGAAAATAATGTAATTTGCCCCAAATTGATGAGAAATTGTTGGAACTATAGATTTGAGTGGTTGAGTCTATACAATAAGAGTGTCCTAAGGGTTTATGAGGATGTTGAATCCATTTATGCATTTAAAAATGCAATTTAAACAATAGAAAATTGTGATTTCACTTATATTGCTGGATTTCATTAAAAAATACCAAAGGGTAGAATGTTTAAACAATGCCATTTAATAAAAATTAAAGTACATTTATTATTTTTTTTTCCGCAAAATAAACAATGCTTTTCTTTAATACAATTGATTAGAGAAATGGGTTCAAGAGAAAATTCGTCAGGTCTTTCAAAAGCTTTGAAGGAAATGAATCGATTATGAATGGAAAGATGTACGGCCTCGTCCAATAGAGAAATCTGGTTTTGGCTTGTGCAATGGAGAAATCAACAATGAAGTTCATGAGCAATAGACGCACTAGGAAGCTGCGTGGAAAATAAAAGCTTTATAAGACAAGCATGTGTGCCCATTGATCAAGTCAAATCCTCCCATTTACTGCAATAAAAGGATTCTTCAAGCTTGAAGTCCAATTTAAGTCAATGGAGCAAGATATACACATTAATGGTATTGGTTAAAAGTTCTATTTTTTGGATTTTTTGGCTGGAATCTGGCATGTAAATCTAGACAAAATTGTTAATTTTTGTTGTTTGAATTGCATTTCTGAATGCATAAATGGATTTAGCAAGTTGAAATACCCATGTGTAATGTCCCTTTCCAAATAAGATCTCTAGAGAGGAGGCTTAATGGTCTAAACCACCCCGTTAGACTATACCCAGGGCTAAAGAGGGGTAAACAGGGTTACTAGAGGTCACTCCAGTCACAGGTGTTATATTCGGAAAGTGACATTGAGCTAAAAAGGGTTAAAAGCTCTTTTAAGTCATTATGAGATAAAAATAGAAGTCAACAGTGAATTAGGTTTCAACAATGATTTAGGGTTTTGGAAGTCAATAGTGAATTAGGGTTTCAACATGATTTAGGGTTTTGGAAAACTATAAAGGAAGGGTCAACGACCTAATTCATCATTATGCAAATTATGACTTGTCATTGAGGAGAAGAGGTGCATCTCAAGAGAGATAATTCAGTGTATTCTAGGAGGAAGACACCAGTTGGCTAATTTCGGTGTTGAAAGACACACCCTAGTCACCGAGAAGATCATCCGGGTCTTCCATCATTCTTCATTGATTCCGCAGTGCTCCCATATTCCGGGTATTATATTTTAGTTGCTTATTTGTATTCCAGCTAAGATCCTTTTGTCTTTTGATCTAGCCGAGTGTTGTTATTTTATTTAGCCATAGTTGCTAATTTATATTCCGGCTAAGATCATTTGTATGTTGATCTAGTCGAGTATTATCAGTTATTCAGTCGCATTCGGCCATTTTTTAATCCACAGAGATATCATAATACAAACTTTGCAGTCCTTTATCGTGTTTATTATTTGTATGATCATTTATATGTTGTAAACCTTTGATCCTACACACACATTAGCAGCGTTTCCTAGACTAGCCAAGTTAGGAACATTACAGTGGTATCAGAGCTTTAGTCCTGTAAGCCTATGACTAAAGACAATGAGTGCAGCAGAAGACCCAAATGGCCGTGAACACGTAGGTGACAAATATGTCACTTACAACAGTCATCAGGAAAGAAGGCATATGCCTAATTTTCCTCCTTTTCCTCCTAGCTCAGAGAAAGAGGAAGAGGCACATAGAGAAGGGCAGAGCATGAGGCTGAGTGTGAGGCAGAGAGGATGCTAGGAGACAAATATGAGCGACCAGAGGGCAGTGGCAAGGCCCCCATAGATCCAGAGGAAACTTTCATGTAGTTTATCGATGATATGTTAGCTAGTCAACAGACCATGTCTTAGTCCTTGGCATAGGTGGTTGATAGATTGGCTAGAGTGGGCACCCTAGATACACAAATCCTGCATGCAACATAGTAGACCCCAGTCACCCTCTCGCACATACACCTCTACGAGTAGGATTCCCAGACCTTTGTTTCCCAGTTTCCAGAGGGCACCCCTGGTAGTAGCACCACCACCAATACCACAGAGGCCACCCACTCATGCTGACGACATTGCAGAGTATAGGAGGGAGTATGCAACATTGGGTTGTGACTTCCATCAGGACATGACCTTAGTTGAGTACTGTGGACTCAGACTCAAGAATCGCCCCAGAGAGCCGCAAAGGGGAGGACCACAATAGCAGCAGAGGCATAACCTCGATTTCATCTGAAAATTTGGGAAACTCACCATCCCTTCTTTTGACGGATCATCCAAATACACCGCCAGAGTTGGGTATAGAAGCTAGACATGTATTACAAGCTCAACCAGATGACCGAGACAGAGGCCATCAGTTTCTCGACCTTACACTTGAAGGGTGAGGCACATGAGTGGTGGTATCATGGAATGGTGACATTGGGTCACAGTCGCATCACCTCCCATAGGGAGTTTACAGATAGGCTCATGGATAGGTTTGATAGGAAGGATCCTGAGATACACATCAGGGATCTAGCCCAGTTGAGAAAAACTGGAACAACAAAGGCGTTCATCACAGAGTTTCAGCAGGTAGCCATGGCAGTGATAGATATATCAGATCCCAGGCTGATCATGCTATTCATAGAAGGACTCACAGAGCCTTTGAGAGGATGGGTGAAGGCATACAGGCCTCCCACTTTGCAGGATGCCATCCTTCACACTCGAGATCTGGCAGACTCAATGCCAAAGACTAAAACTTTGTCCAAACCATTTGTGCCCCAGATGGATCGAGACAGGAAGCCATTCCAGAGAGAATGGAAGGGAAAGGATAAGTTGGATGATGAGACTAGGCGAGAGCTTGTGTGGAATAGCTTTGCTTCAGCTGCAGAGATCCTTGGGTCCTAGGCCATAGGTGCATGGGCAAGGGAGAGATTCATTATATTGAGGTAGCAGTAGATAGCGTGGACAGTGAGGAGGAGGAGTAAGATAGTGGATCCAATAGTTTAGAGGAGGAGTCAACACCAACAGAGGAGCAACTTCCCCGTAGACCACCGACACCGGAAGGATCCCATCCTCCAGTAGTCCCACAACCGCTAGAACAAGCTAAGAGGAGGAAACCAACAAAGGGAGGTGTCATAGCGACCCTTTTTGGTGTTCCCAGGTATGATACCCTCCGTATCAGAGGGATTATCCAGGGGCAATGGGAAATCGCCCTGATAGATGGTGGGGCCACCCACAACTTCATCGATGCTTCACTAGTATCGAGACGTGCACGTCAGATAGAGGAGTTTGAGGGGTTTGATGTTGCGATAGCAGATGGCCACACAGTGGAGTGTCCAGACAGATTTACAAACTTAGAGATGAAGTTAGGCAACTACACAGTGAGAGACACATTTTATGTGGTTGACCTATCAGACACATATGTGGTGTTAGGAGTTCAGTGTATTATTACCTTGGGAAAAATCACTACCAACTACCAAACCTTGGAAATGGGATTCAAAGATCAGGATGGGAGAAAGTTGTTTTAAGAGGTATGTCGACAGGAGCACCCAGGACAGTTTCAACCAAGAGGATGGAGAGGATATTTAGACATGGGGAGGTAGCATATGCCGCAGAATGCTTGATCACTACTTAGAAGGATTCATAAGGTCAACAACAATACCACATAGAGATCAAGAATTTATTGGGAAGACATCAACAAGTCTTTGAGGCAATTTCACCAGGGAGACCACCTGACAGGGGGTTTGAGCACACCATTGAGTTGGAGGAGGGGGCCAAACCTATGATCCACCCCCCTATCATCATCCTAGGAGGTTCAAGTATGAGATAGAGAAGGCAATCAAGGAATTGTTGGCGATGGGACACATCAGACCGAGCAACAACCCGTTTGCTTCTTCAGTTGTCTTATTTTCGAGGAAGGATGGCACCATGAGGATGTGCATTGATTACCAAGCCTTAAACAAGAAAACCATCAAGAACCGGTACCCTATCCCACGCATTGACGAGTTGATGGATGAACTGCATGAGGCAATTTTCTTCTCAAAAATTGATCTACGCTCTGGATATCATCAGATCAGGATCCGAGAGTAGGACATAGAGAAGATGACATTTCGATGTCATTTTGGACACTTTGAGTTCCTGGTTATGCCATTTGGGCTATCCAATGCACCCGCTACATTCCAGTCTTGCATGAACCATATATTCAGGGATCAGTTAAGAAAATCAGTCTTGGTTTTCTTCGATGAAATCTTGATCTATAGTCGGTCATGGCAAGAGCATATGAGGCACCTAGATGAGGTATTGAGCATCATGGAGGCACAATCATTATATGCCAAAGAGTCCAAGTGCGAGTTCGGTATGACAGAGCTGTTTTACTTAGGCCACATCATCAGTGCACAGGGGGTACAGGTGCACCAAGAGAGGATCAGGACATTCTGGATTGGCCGATGCCCAAGAACATGACAGAATTGAAGAGCTTCTTCGGGCTGTGCAACTATTACAGGCAATTCGTCTGAGGGTTTTCTCAGCTTGGAGCACCATTGACAGATATTACCAAGCATGGGGCCTTCATATGGATTGAGAAATCACAGAAAGCCTTTGATCACATGAAGGAATTCATGGGCACTTGTCTATTGTTGGCACTACTAGACTTCACCTTGCCATTTGTACTAGAGTGTGACGCATCCAGCGAAGGGATTGGTGTAGTTTTGATGCAGGGAGGACACCCCATTGTATTTGAGAGCCGGAAGCTTAGTCAACCTAATAGGTTGTACTCCATTTATGACAAGGAAATTTTGGCAATCATGCATGCCTTGACCAAGTTCAGACAATATTTGGTGGGTAGCAAATTCATGGTCAAGACAGATCACAACAGTTTGAAGTATTTCCTTGAGTAGAAGGACCTCAATGAGTGTCAACAGAAATGGGTGATGAAGGTATAGGCATTCGACTTTGACATAGAGTATGTCAAGGGGAAGAAGAACATTGTAGCCGATGCACTATCAAGGAGATCCGTGGCATGTTCTTTGATGGAGATTTCAACAGATTGGAAATCCCACTTGTTAGTGGAATATTCCAAGAACAAGTTCGCTTGGGAGGTGATGGATGGGTGGATACAGGATGAACAGTATAGGATCATTGACGATGTCATATTTTACAAGGATAGAGTCTACTTGGTGCTAGATTCAAGGCTTAAGAAAAAGATCCTCACTGTAGTTCATGATTCACCTCTAGCAGGCCATCAGGGGTTTTTCAAAACCTACAGACAGATCAGAAAGAGGTTCTCATGGAAGGGCCTCAAATAGGACATTATGAGACACGTCGGTGAGTGTGTGACTTGCCATCAGAACAACTTAGAGCATGCTCTTCCAGTAGGGATACTTTAGCCACTCCCCATTCTAGAGCAGAAATGGGAGAGTATATCTATGGAATTCATCACGGGTCTACCCAAGGTCTAGGGTAAGGAATGTATGTATGTAGTGGTCGACAGATTGACCAAGTTTTCTCACTTCTACACCATACTGACAGAGTACAATACATTTCAGTTAACCGAGATTTTCTTCAGGGAGGTCTTTAGACTTCATGGGTTGCCGAAGAACATCGTTAGTGATAGGGACAGTCGATTCATAGGGACATTTTGGAGAGAGTTGTTTTGGTTGGTAGGGATAGAGTTTACACCTAGCATCATCTATCACCCTTAGACAGATGGGTAGATAGATATTGTCAACAAGTGCATTGAAGGGTACTTGAGGAAATATGTAGGAGGACAATAAAGAATGTGGGTAAAGTGGTTACATTTAGGAGAACATTGCTACAACACCACCTTCCACATGTCCATTGGTATGACACCCTTCCAAGCATTGTACGGATATGATGCTCCCACTTTGGTAGACTTGGTCTTCAGGGAGAGAAGAGCTCCCAAGGCCAAGGATTGGATCATAGAGAGTCAGGAGATTCTCAAGTTGTTGAAAGAGAACCTCTAGATAACGCAAAATCAACAAAATATAAGTGCGGACAGGCATAAGATAGAGCATAGCTTTGAGGTTGGAGATTTGGTTTTCTTGAGACTCCAACCCTACAGACAGTCATATCTGAAGAAGAGTGGGGCCGAGAAGCTCAAGCCCATATTTTATGGTCCTTACAAGATCATGCGCCGAGTAGACAATTTTTCTTACGAGCTAGAGCTTCTAGAGGGGAGCAAGATTCATAACGTGTTCCATGTGTCTTGCCTAAAAAAGGCAGTGGGACAATTCATTAGCACATCAGAGGAGCTTCCCCCGTCGAATGTGGAGGGACAGTTGGAGTTAGTTCCGGAGGAGGTTTTGGAGTTCCGGGAGAGGAAACTGAGGAGCAGGGTCATCAAAGAGTGCTTGATCAGATGGAGAGGGCTTCCAATAGAGGACGCTACTTGGGAGAGCGAGCAGGTGTTGTAGCACCCTGAACTGGTAGTGCTTGAGGACAAGCAATTTCGGGAAGGGAGGACTGTAATGTCCCTTTCCAAATAGGAGCTCTAGATAGGAGGCTTAATGGTCTAAACTGCCCCGTTAGACTATAGCCAGGGCCAAAGAGGGGTAAACAGGGTTACTAGAGGTCACTCCAGTCACAGGTGTTATATTCAAAAAGTGACATTGAGATAAAAAGGGTTAAAAGCACTTTCAAGTCATTATGAGCTAAAAATAGAAGTCAACAGTGAATTAGGTTTCAACAATGATTTAGGGTTTTGGAAGTCAACAATGAATTAGGGTTTCAACATGATTTAGGGTTTTGGAAAGCTATAAAGGAAGGGTCAGCGACCTAATTCATAATTATGCAGATTATGACTTGTTATTGAGGAGAAGAGGCGCATCTAAGAAGAGATAGTTCAGTGTATTCTAGGAGGAAGACACCAGTTGGCTAATTTCGGTGTTGAAAGACACACCCTAGTCACCAGGAAGAACATCCAGGTCTTCCATCATTCTTCTTTAATTCTGCAGTGGTCCCATATTCCGGGTATTATCTTTTAGTTGCTTATTTGTATTCCGACTAAGATCCTTTTGTCTTTTGATCTAGCCGAGTGTTGTTATTTTATTCAGCCGCAATTGCTTATTTATATTCCAGCTAAGATCCTTTGTATGTTTATCTAGTCAATTATTGTCAGTTATTCAGCCACATTCGGCCATTTTGTGATCCACATAGATATCATAATACAAACTTTGCAGTCCTTTGTCACGTTTATTATTTGTATGATCATTTATATGATGTAAACCTTTGATCCTACACACACATTAGTAGTGTTTCCTAGACTAGCCAAGTCAGGAACATTACACCATGAAGCGCTCCGATTATACAACCTTAGCCACTCAAATATATAGATCCAACCATTCCGTACCGTATTTCAAACAACAACAAAAGAGAAAAAAATGACTAGAAAAAATCCAACAGGTAAAACGTTTAAACTACTCTCACATTAATGGGTTGATTATGATTTTTGAATCTGTGTTTTTCTTTGCCTATAGCAACCCTAGTTTCAGATTTATATTTTCAAATAGCCTCCACCACAATCAACAACCTTCCTCCTCATGAAAATGTGGAGCATTAGTGTTACGAGGGAAAAAATCTCTATGGCCAAGGTAAACCAGAACAGACGGGTATGATTGCAGAAATCAACTCAATCTCAATGTATGCTATATAAACTAATGTGCAAGATAAGAAATAGGCCTACCTTGTTCCAACATTTGAAGATGTTCCACCGTTGAGCACTTTGACCCAAATCTTTATACCTGCAACGATTTCTCAACAAACAAGTAGAGAAAGTATGTAGTGATAATATAAAGGGATTAGCACATTAGATAGCATAATCCATTAATAAAAATTACAAACATGCCCATGGATAATAATCATATATTTGCATGATACCAATTGGATGGGAAAAGAGTATTTATATTAATAAATGATCAGCAGAAGCGAAACATTACAAACTTTCGTGTCGGCACAGTTCGAAACCAAGAAACCAAGTTCCTTCCAACTGGGCCTCCACCACTTCAATCCTCCACCAAAGGCAAGCTCATAGAAGGGAGACAATAAGGTTCTCTCAACAATAGGGAAAGAGCTTGGGGGATGGACACTATGTTCAGACTTGAGGAACAAAGGGATGCAGACTCAATATGAAGTAATTTCTCTAGAGTAACTTTGCTCTTGAAGTTGAATGCTTTCTCCTCTTTTCCATAGCTTAGAATTGTGCTTTTATAGCCTTTGAAATGCAACTAAAGGGCTGAGTCAGAACATTTCCAGTATATGGAAGGCCAAGGATCAGAGATCTCCTATTGTGACATGGAAACCCGACTTCATTTTTGTATTTTCTGGCACAAGTCCCGATGTACGTGGGCTGTAGTGGATCCACCTATGTATACGCATGTTGTATAGTAGATAGGGCACGTATATGTGGAAAAATATTTATTGTTAGCTCTGGATTCATCAAAAAGGGATGACAAGTTTACATAGGGAAATGGAAAAAAGGCCCTTTGTGCAAGATAACAATGGTGAGGCAAATCTTGCTATAACAGATGTCCCCTAATGTGTGAGATTAGAGGAGTATCTGCGATGGCTGAAATACATTATAAATAATCCAGAAGTGGAGTTGTAGAGAACCAGCTGGATGAACTCAATTGCTCATTACATTCTGTATTGACTTTGCATACATGGTTGTAAAGAATACACTGTAGATCCATGTGAAAAATATACCAAACAAGTGTTCGTGGCCATAAAATAGGAAAAATATAAATGTGATTACATGCCAAAAGTTGTCATAGTCACGAACAAGGCCCAGTGAAACCAATCTCAAAACCAATCTGAAGATATTTGTATACCATGGAGTACAATCTGATCTCCCATGATCACTGAAGTCATATAGCTACTGGTTTAATGAAAAGGAAGCAACAACTTAGGAAAGTTGCGGCCACATAGTGATGTCTTCAAGTATTCTACACTATCCGCCAAGGGTGCAAGTCTACATCATGTGAATAAAGGAGTTGAGGTTGAACACAATGAGATATCGTTTGATTACCGGTCATTGAGGTATACCGTTAACAAACGTGAGACAACCTACCAATAAATGAAAGTAGGTATCAAGTGACCAAGCACATTCCTACAAGTGTGAATAAAGGAGTCGGTGTCGAACACTTGAGGAATCCATTGATCAATAGACATTGATGAATTCCCATATGTCAATGGAGAGAGAGCCTACCACTAATGACTGTAAGCCTCAAGGTACTCATAAAACTATAGGTCCCATATCCAGAATAAATGATCTAAAGTCGATGGAAAGAGACCTGTTGAAAGGAGAGTATTAAGGAATCTCTCATCAGTTAGCATGAGGAACAAAGTGGGAGCTTCATAATTTGGTGGAGATCGTACGAAGAACATGTTCACAAACCAACGAACCTGTGCATCTTTTCCATGTGCCAAATGCGAGCGGTACACGAAAAAGACCCTCTGAATAGCAACCAATGATGAAAATTGCTAACAAAGGCAAGGAAACCACCAATAAGGCTAATGGCATCCAAGACACTGCACGAATACAAAAGTCTGAATAGATGTCTTGTCTTCGAACACAAAGGAAACCACCCAGTCAATGACCAATGATGAAATTTCGACTGCTGGGTTCAAGGTGACCTACCAATGATGAAAGTAGGGCCAGGCTACATGATAAGACCACAATATCATGTGACTCTGAGACAAATTGAGGGTATGGTTGACATGCAAATTCAATATTTCTGAGGAATGGCCGACAAAGGTTGATAGACTTCCTTTGAGCAAGAGCATGAGACATATGGTAGAATCCGACAGGATAGACCCAATGATATAACTATCAGATGCAGGAGGCATCGAGAATGTTCTCTATGGGGACTGGGAGAGTAACCAGTCGGTAGAGAAAACTCTGTAATGAGATCAACTTCCTATGTCCATGCTAAACCCAAAATTATGATGATGCGAGGACTCAATAACTTTGTGCTCTATTCAAAAGTGACACGACTGCTACCAAATATAATATAGTACTCCCTTCCTGCCCATCTTTTTTTGTTTTTTCATAACAAACAAATGCTATGACACAGAGGAGGTAATGAGTGTCGCAAGTAAAAAAAACTAGTTCCAGTAGTGGAACATACCTATGCTCAATGCAAGGAAATGCATGCGGGAGATGGACACTTGGGGTAATGTTCCCTCCGGGGTATAGGGTGGCAAATTGCGAAGGATATAAACAAGGCTTTTCTTGGTTGAGGATGCAAAAACTCCTTAGGCAATGGTTTATAACACAAAGAGAGAACTGGATAAAGGCTCAATACTGCAAGTGAGGGCATGAGATGCAATCACAACTTAACACCAAAAAAAATGTCCTTTTTTATGTATTTTAGTCTACTTGGTGTGAAAAAGGGGTAAACTTGTGCCAAATAGACACCTTTTCAAATCCAATTTACGAGTGTGAAAAAGACAAATTCACTCAGTGATCTTTTCTATTTTTGGTAATGAGTCAGAAAAGAGCTTAACTAAGACTCATGACCTTTCAAATCCAATTTAATGAGTGTGAAAGGGACAAATCACTCGACAATCTTTTTGATTTTTTAGACGAGTCGGAAAAGAGCTTAACTAAGACTCATTTTTGTTGTTCTAATCAACATGTAAAGGGGGAGGCCAAGGCTCCCATCTCGGTCTTCTGTGGAAAGTCAGTATCTTACGGATAGATGACAAAAGCTTGGGAAAACCCAAAGCTCTCCAAGTCAAGGAGGAGAAAGTGCTAACGGAGTATATAGTTTTCGTGATGGTTTGAATAATGTCTTTTGCTGGAAAAGACATAGGTGGGGGGATGGGATGCCCTATCAGGTTGTCCCAATCGAAGGGAACCTCGTCAGGACTTGGAGGAAGAGTACTCGTGGGAATAATAAACCTCTCTCATTCAGAAGGGGAAGTATTTGGAATGTTGATGACATGACTGAAGGACACATCACTCTCTTCAGGGAGAGTAGGATTGACCAGGTATTGTACTGGTGTGACCACTTCTTCAATTATAGGTCAAAGAGGATGCATAGTAACAGGAACAAGATACGCTTCACCCTTGACAAAGGGGGTGAGTTTGGGAGGTGATCGTGGCGATGTAAACACCAGGATGATAAAAGGAGAAGTGGTGTGAGGAGAAACCACAGATGCGTCAAAATCTGAAGGGATCTTGGGTGAGCCCCATGCTTCTGGTATCTCGGTAGTAGCGGGACATAAATGAGTAAGGTGACTTCCTTCACAAGTCCTGCAAAGGAATTTAGGCTTACGTCTGAGATGTCTAGGATTCTCGATTCCCCCAACATTGTTTACCATGGTTGGTGACATGCTCTCGACATGACTGACAGGGGTAAGAGAGTCTTCTCCTATATGATGAATAGAGGTTGGAGATGTGACACAACTATGATTTGGGGTAAAAAGGATGGTGCCCCCAGCATAATTGGCATAGGTTGGGTGCGAGATGTCAACATAATTTGTAGAAAATGTGGACCCATATCCGACGTGACTGGCAGAGGTTGGAGATGGAGCACCAGTATGATTGACAATGACTGGGCTAGCGGTAGATTGAGCATTTGATTCCAAGGTCCGGGGAAAGATTGGTTTTGAAACATTGTAGGCCATAAAGGATTTTGGTGTACCCCTTGTCCCTACCCAAGAAAGTGGTGGTCTATGCCAAAATGGTCTGAAGAGGTTTGGATAGGCATCATCACTGAGGTCTGTGAAGAGACTGGGGTAGGATAATAATTATTCAAGTGAGGATATATGTTTCCCCCTTATGAAGGGGTCCCATAAAGAGGGTAGCCCAAACCGTAAAATTAATTCTCCCCATATGCAATTCCTGGGGGTACTTGAGGACCTGCCATGGAAAAAGTGTTCAAAGGAACTGACATGGCAGTTGAAAGTTACATGGGTGAGGTGTAATAAGTGAGATAAGCACCCATCTGAGCATTGGATCTTGAAAGAGCATAGTTAGTATTAGATCTATAAGGGGGAAGGTTCCAACCTCCCATGGGGACACAAATAATATCAAAGGAAGAAGTAGGCATCGGAGCCATAGTGCCCCTGGATTCATCTACATGGGCTAGGGAGAGGATTGCATGGATGAAGGAATATCAATAGAAAAATAACTAGAGACCCAAGGCATAGACTAAGTGCTGTAGTTTTGCATACCATTGTGAAAAACGGAAGGGTCCATCCCCATGAAATGAGTAGGAATCATGGGGTGGGTAGCAGTAAATGAGGGAGCAAAACAAACTCCACTATCCATGATGATGACACCCAAAATAGACTCTTAAGGCCCACTAGTAGTCAAAGAGCATACCAAAAGTCAAACGACCAATATGCATGCAAACGGGCTAAAGTGGCTAAGTGGTCTCCCTCGCTAAAGAAGGTATGCCTCGTCCAAGAGGGACCTAAGACTCCCCACTAAAGTTTGGAGGTAACATAATTAGTTATAGGGGCCCTCGTGGGCTTAACAACCAGTCGATCAGATCCCCCCTGAGAGGTAATCCTCCATAAAGGTTGTGCGTTGTCTGACCCCTATCTAACCCAGGGTACAAGAGGAATAACCCTTTCAATTAACCTATGATATACCTAAGTCAAGAAACTAATAAACCACTGTATAACCGATGCACAAGTGTTATAACCCTAAATTGCACCAGACATGCATACCTGGCATCATGCCATATTACTTGCTATTTTTTCCAAGCCATCATTGAACAACTCTTCTAAAAAACCATTTTTTTGAAGATGTACACGCCCTGTACCACTACTTCCCACATACATATGCTAGCTGCACCTTTACAGCCCACGTATACTCACAAAAAGCGCGAAAAGTAAAAATTTGCAAAGGGATATAGGTTTTTGGGTAGTTACCTAACCATTTGACTGCCCATATCCGGTCACCCAAACGAATGCCTATCTTTTTGGCCTATAAAAGAAGGTGTTGGGGTCCCAGTCCAAGAGAAAGCATGAGAGAAAAGAAACTCTGCCCATTTCAGTATTCCCTCCTTGCCCTAATATTTTGCAGCCACACTGTGAGTTTGAGCCAGAATTCCTTTTTTTAGCCCTTTTTCCTCCATTGCAAACCCTTTCCATTTCCCTAGAGAGAATTGAAGAGGATAAGGATACATGGAGGCAGTTGGTGCACAGTGAAGAGGAGCCCAGGACCGAGTTCAATGAGCAGTTGGCAATCTCATATTGTAAGCGACTTTGTGAGATTAATATAAATAAATACTTTTTCCGTCCCACCAAATGATGTCTTCAATCTTCATGATTTACTTGTATTTTGGTTATGATATCTAACCCACTAATTCATATATATAATGCATGCTTGTAGTTTCTTGTTTGTCTTTTGGTGAATGCAAGCTAGCCTTGGGAGGAGATTTGTAGTCGAGAAACAACCGAGTGCAAAGGTATCGACACCGGACGCGGGATTTAAGGTAAGTTTACTGGATCCTTATACTTTGCTTTTTATGTATGATTGTCGGGTAATGTCGAGATAGTTGTTAAAAGTAGGAGACTTTAGATGGTTAGCTCTGCCTACACTTTAGAACCCTAGTGTAGTCCATAGGGGTTTTTCCTGCTATAACAAAATTGGCGACCATACTGGGGAACCTCTAGGGTTTTTAGGGGATATGTTTTGGGTGCTTTAATTGGTTTAACTGCCTTTTTGAGTTTCTGTAAGTGCATGGGTCTTTAAGGGATTCTGGTCTTCCATACCATTACCCCTTGCCTTGTTAGCTTGACTATTGTTTTCTTTTTTTACAAAGTTACAAAGGTGTACGCGGCCTGTAGTGGGTCTGCATGCGTAAATACACGTCGTACCTTTGGAAAGTCCATGTACATATGCAGGCTGTTGAAGTGTCAGTAGCATGCCTATATCAAGAAAGTCTTTTTTCAAGAAGAGGCAGTCATCCTCTTCCCTGATTGAAGTTTGACTTCTCAAGGGTTTCTTGATTTAGTACTAGTCTCTGTAGTTACAGTCTTTAAGCCTAGGTTTGATGTCAGTTTGGTTGCCTTTAAAAATATATATATATATTTTTTGTGTTTCTTAGCTTTTTAAACTTATTTTTAGCTTGAAATTTTAAGAAAAATGAGTTGCATTTAAAAAACAAATTCCCCCTCATGGCTAGGGGGGGTCATGAATCGTGTATTCATCAGTTTCTTTTAGAATCTTTTGTTATTTATTCTTTTATTGGAAGAAAAAAAAAATTAGTTTGTTGGATCTGATTCTTTTTTGGCATTTGCTTTGCATTGTTATTTGAAAAAGAAAAAGAAATTAGCATAGCGTTGTGTTTTCTTATATTTTTAAAAGCATTTCAAAAGAAAAATAAGAAAGATAATCATTCTTTGCCAGTGTTCATGTAAGTTTCATCATTTTTCGCAAGAGTCTTAACAACATCAGTTGCACTATTGCACCCTTTTTTGAGTAAATCAAGCTAGTAAAAAGAATGCTAATTAAAATTAACTAGACTTTTATGTTTGTAGGGTCAATCAACTAGTCTAGGGTTAGGGACTTGAATTAGGTTGGAGAGGAAACTCTTCAAGGCCGCTAAATCAAACATTGGAGTCTGAATTAGGGAGTGTTAAATTCCAGTAAACGTGGAAGTTATCCGAGACCCCCCTCTAACACAGGGGCTAAATACAAGGTCGCGTGCGGAAAGGTAGTGGAGATAACCCCTCCAAAGCTGGACCAAGTGTAGTGGGGAACACATATAGATGGATTATCTTGAGATTCCATAGATCGCATTTGCCACGGTGCTTTGTGGGTCTCGAATCTGTTCGAGGTCCTCAATTGTCTTCCATAACACTTTCTTTCGATACCCTTGATAGGTTTCGGGCTAGATATCCTACTCATTGCGGTCCTCTCGACTGTCGACTGTACTCGCCTGGTGACTATTCGCGTGCTGGCAACCTAGTTGCCTTTATTTTAGGGACTTACATAGGTGATTGTGGGGGTATACCGAAGTACCTAGGGCAAACGTCGGGCCACGCTTTGCAGAGTATACCCGGAGGGTGCTTCCGTGTTCGAGTTGCACTTGCATCGGTTAGTTTCTCTAGTGTTGGCTGGCGTAACTATTCTTCCTACTATATAGCGTCTGCTTGATTTTCCTTTAGGATATTTTAGTGTTTTCTCTATGCTCCCTAGTTTTCCATAGTGAGTTATTTAGTCAATTATTTGGGTCTCTGACCTAAGTTGGTAGACTGCCCACTCCGCTGGTCGTGAGGAATTTTTGGTATTCCACTTAGAAACATGGAGCTGCGTCTATATAGGTGTTGTTTTTATAACACTGGTTCTTCAGAGTCAGTGTGTGAGAATTTTACAGACTTGAATGATCTCGCAAGGGGAGAACCTGTGCATAAGATCATCATGGATAAAGTTCCCGATGATACCAACCAAGGAACCCCTTCGCAAGGGGATTGATGTGCTTTTCCTTTTTTTGGAAACGTTGGTGTCCCTTTGATGGCCACTTTGTACATTCTTGGGTTGAATGTGGGATTACCAATTTGGTTGGGTACCATTCCAAATGTCCCAAAATCTCTTGACACTTCTTAGTTAAGCACCTTATGTCATGGGCATAATTTTAATGTTCCTACGTCAACAAAATCTTCTCCTCCTCCTTCTCCCACCTCTGGTAAAATTATAGTTACTAGTAACCAGAAGTCTAAATGAAATAGAAAGAGGAAGAATAGGAAGAAGAAATCACCAACCTTTGTGATTCATGTTGGAGATAGGTTGAAAACCTCTGCAAGTCACATTGAAGACCAGCACCCAACCTTTGCAAGTCATGCTGGGGGAAAACACCCAACCTCTGCAAGTCATGTGGAGGGAAAAATTCTAATCACTGCTAGTCATACTAGTAATAGGTCTGTAGCCTCTGCGAGTCATGCTATCGACCCATCACCAACCTCTGCAAGTCATGTTGGAGATGTGAAACCAACAACTACTAGTCATGCTGAGGGAATTTATTTTGTTGAGAAACCTAGACGGATAGGACGTAAGCCTTAGTTTCCTTGTAATCTTTACAAGGGAGATCACCTTACTCATTTGTGCCCTGGCCTTCCAGAGGTACGAAGATTGTGGTCCCTTTCTGCAAGATCTTCTGATTCTGAGTCTTTTGAGGTTTCCTCCTAGCCTATTCAGCCATTGGTTGAGAAAGGGATCATGCCGATGCAGTCATCGGTTGATCCCACTCCTGTTTTGGGGGGTGAGGTGCCTTTATACCATGTATTCTCCTAGCCTATTCAACCATTGATTGAGAAAGTGGTCATGCCGATGCAGTAATCGATTGATCCCACTCCTCTTTTGGGGGGTGAAGTGCCTTTAAACCATGTAGTCTCGTAGCCTATTCAACCATTGGTTGAGAAAGTGGTCATGCCGATGCAGTCATCGGCTGATCCCACTCCTCTTTTGGGGGGTGAGGTGCCTTTAGACCATGTAGTCTCATGGCCTATTCATCCATTGGTGGACAAAGTGGTCACGCCAAAGAAGTCTTCGACGAATCCCACTCTTCTCTTGGAGAGTGTCGAGTCTACCAAAGTGGTCACATCATTGTAATCTTTGGTTGACCCCACTCTTCTCTTGGGGAGTGATGTGTCTACTGACTATGGTTTTAGAATTTCTAGTTCAATACTTTCAGAACAAGGGGGCATTCCACTCATTCCGAGCACACCCCCTCCAAGCCCTAGGATGGTTTCCTTTGATTGGAATGATCTTGTTGAGCCTCATCTTCCTTCTTCGGCACCTTTTCAAATAAGGGTTGAAGTTAATTCAACAAACATTTATCAATGTACTGTGGATGAAGGATCCTCTGCAAGTATTTTATCCTCCTTGGTTTGGAAAGTCTTGGGATCTCCCAAGCTCATGTGTGCTTTGCATGAGATTTTGGCTTTTGACAGATATCCTAGTGAATATTTAGGGGTTCTTCCTTAGTTACCCATCTCGTTAGGTGGGAAGGCTATCCTTGTCGATGTTATAGTGGTGCAAGGCCCGTTAGATTTTAATATGCTTCTCGGGCGTGATTATGTATATGCTATGAACGTTGTGGTGTCTATGCTTTTTCGGGTGATGCATTTCCCTCATAATGGAAGCATTGTTACTATCGACCAATTGGTATCTAATAATCACCATCCTAATTCGGTGTTATTTTAGGATGCCCCTTTATATGTTCCTAGTGTTCGTGTAGACTCTACCTCACCACGGGTTAATTATGTAGCATCTTATCCTTGGTTTTCAATTTCTTCTGAGCAGGACCCTATTCAATCATGTTTTCCTTCTTGAGACTTGGTCTCAACAATTAATCCATTGGTTTATCCAATGGGGGCATGGGAGCCTTGCTTCCCCCTCTTGGTCCAAATGATCTTGAGTCTCCTTCTAAGTCTGATATCATTGTTTGTAGATCATCAAGCCTTCATGCTTATGATTCTTCGCTGATAGACTCTGCCAGTCCTAGCCAGAGCTTCCATCGTCATATGGAATACAGTCAGTTTACTTCACCCTTTGGGACTGTCGACCCTCGTTCACGTGATTTCTCAAATATTCAATTGCCTTCAGATGAGTCTATCCTTGAAGCCATGACTACGATTTCTATACCATGGGAGGACTTACACCATGGTTTGTGTTTTCTTCCCTCTTGGGAGACTTTCCAAGTTGACTATCGAAAAGACTCTTGGTCTGAGCCTAGCATTGGGATCTACCTGAACTAGTTTCATACTTGAGTAGTAGCCCCCTTGAGTCTTCTTTAAGCCCTTTTCAGACTCTTTAAACATGAAAATATTTCCACGTGATCTTCTCTCCCTTCACGCTCGCCAAACTAAAACTTGAAGGCACATCTGTCCGGCGGTAGTTTACCCCTTTTTCAGTCTGGATAGTTAATGGTATGAACAAAGGTATACTCTAGAAACTTTGGTTCTCTAGAAGAGTATTATCAGGTATAAGTTTAACCTTTTTTCAGGCTCGAGGGACTAAATTTACGAAAAAGGAATCCCCACGGAGTTCATAGTTAAGCTCTTTTTAGACTCCTTAAAAGTGAAAAGATCACCGTGTGACCTTGTTTCTTCACACTTGTTAATTGGTTCAGAAAAACATCTAGTGGCATGAGTTTACCCCTTTTTACGGCCTATAGATTAAGGAGGAAAAAGGCACACCTCGGGAGATTCGTCTCGCCGGGAGAGTTCTCCTCAGTAAATTTCACTTTTTCGGACTAGGGAGACTAAATCTAGAAAAAGGTACCGAGTCCATAGTTAATCTCTTTTCAGACTCCTTAAATATAAAAAGATTGCTGAGTGATCTTGTATTTATCACACTCGTTAAAATGGTTTTGAATAGATGTCTTTTCGGTGCTAGTTTATCCCTTTTTCGAACCGAATAGACTACCTTCGAAAAAGGTACCCCAGTGGAGTCTTCTTTTATGCTTTTTCAGACTCTCTAAAAACGAAAAACCACTAAGCTTACCTTCTCTGGGCTCGTTAAAATTACATCAAAGGACGTTATCATTGTGTCTTATTAATCACATTTGAATTCCTGCATCTTCGGCCTAATGTCGGCTCCATGTTGCTCTCAACTGAACCATCTAAAGCATGCCTTATAATGCAATCCTTGTAGCACTTTGCCTTTGTGTCTTGACACCTTGACCCATGGGGGATTTTTTCCCGAGTGTCCTTTTCCTACATATGTCTTCTTGCTCGGAACATTAGTGTGTTCTTTGCACTTGGAACTAGTATGTCTGCGACACTTGTTCCTCCTTTGTAACATAGCATTCTTTTATTCTTTTTCAAGCTTTCCAAAATTATTGAAAAAGATAAAAAAATCAAATATACCCCAAAAAGGGGAAGGGAAAAGTATTTTCTTTTTGTTGGCAGCACAATGAATCGCCCTTGGACAAAGCACATCCTTCTTTTTGTTCATCAAGCTCTGGGATTTAATATGACCTTAGGAAGTTGTTCTTACTACATAGAGTTGTGTCTTCCTCCATTTGGTTATCCTTCCAAACATATGGAGAGTTTGCGTTGCCTCCTGCATCGTGAACTTATGTCAATTCCATTCTGCCTGAGTCTCATCATTTGTCATTCTTTTATCCAAGGGAATTTTTACTAAACTTGAGTCGTCCCTTCTACAGTTTGTCTCTTGTCCTCATGCCCGGCCACCCCGAAAGTCCAATCAAGTCCTTGTTCAAAATCAATGAAGTTCTCTACCTGATCACCGAGATCCTCTTGTCTATTCCCGATGAGCTGTTGAAGACCTCTGGGTAGTGAAGTCGTACACTGATATTACACTCCTACTTGAGTTTCGAAGATCTTGAAGTTGTTTCCCGAGCTCTGAAGGCTTCATCTCCAACCATCAGGCATCATTAGCTTCTTGAAGATGGATACTATACATGTATATCTTTTGATTTTGAGATGTAGATCCGTTGTGTATTGCTCTAGGATACACTTTATATAGTTATATGACATGGATCTGTAGTGTATTTGATTGGAAACCATGATTTTATTTTATCCCGAGCATGGGTATGCCCGCCTCAGTGAGACAAATTATTATTTTGCAGATGGCACCTCCCGAACTCTGGTCTCTGGGCTCACTCGCTTTGTATGTTGGTGAATATTTGTAATTTATTTCAGCCATCATATGCTCTTATGATGTCACACATTAGGGGGCATCTGTTATAAACCTGAATTGCACCAAACATGCATACCTGGCATCAGGCTAACTTACTTGCTATTTTTTCCAAGCCATCATTGAACAACTCTTCTAAAAAAACATTTTTTTGAAGATGTACGTGCCCTGCACCACTACTTCTCATGTACATATGCTAGCTACACCTTTACAACCCCCATATACTCACAAAAAGTTCAAAAAATAAAAAGTTGCAAAGGAATACGGGTTTTCGGGTAGTTGCCTAACCATTTTACCACCCATAGTTGGTCACCCAACTGAATGACTATCTTTTTGGCCTATAAAAGAAGGTATTGGGGTCCCATTCCAAGAGGAAGCATGAGAGAAAAGAAAATCTTCCCATTTCAGTATTCCCCCTTACCCAAATATTTTGCAGCCACACTGTGAGTTTGAGCCAGAATTCCTTTTTCAACCCTTTTTCCTCCATTGCAAACCCTTGCCATTTCCCTAGAGAGAACTGAAGAGGAGAAGGATACATGGAAGCAATTGGTGCACGGTGAAGAGGATCTTAGGATGGATTTCAAGGAGCAATTTCCCGTCTCATATTGTAAGTGACTTTGTGATATTAATATAAAGAAATACTTTTTCCATCCCACCAAATGATGTCTTCAATCTTCACGATTTACTTGTATTTTGGTTATGATATCTAACCCACTAATCCATATATAGAATGCATGCTTGTAGTTTCTTGTTTTACTTTTGGTGAATGCAGGTTGAACTTTGGAGGAGATCTGTAGTTGAGAAACACATGAGCACAAAGGGATTGACACCGGACGTGGGGTTTAAGGTAAGCTTACCGTATCCCTATACTTTTTTTTTATGTACGATTGTGGGGTAATGTCAAGATAGTTGTTAAAAGTAGGAGACTTTACACAGTTAGCTCTTCCTGCACTTTAGAACCCTAGTGTATTTCGTAGGGGGTTTTCTCGCTATAGCAATAGGAAAGTAGTTGTAAGTCTGGATCACCGTATGGGCAGAGTAGAAAAGCCCAAAACCTTGAAAGCACCACCTCTCACAGAGGTATGGGTACTATAAATATCCCCAAATACGAATAAATCCATAGAAATATCTTTGATGTTAGGCGAGTATCCGGGGGTTATCCCTTCAACTAACTTCGCGCGACCTCGTGATTAACTCCGGTGTGAGCGGAGCCTCCTGATATTACCAATTATAAAATGGACTTCTCAACTCCCTGTCTCAGACACATATGTTGATTTAATTGCCTTGGAGAAGTTTACTCACAAAATCCTATTCCAAGGCACTAAATCCTAGACTAGTTTGTGCACCCTAAAAAATAAAATCGTGACTAATCAATTTTAGTTTAAAGCATAAATTTTATTGGCCATGGTTACTGAAAAAGGTATGGAAGTGAAACTCATGATGTTATGACTCTGCAAGAAAATAAATATGAATATAATGCAAAGTCTAACTTTAACTTTTTCAATGAAATGATATGCGTATAAAAAATAGTGCAATTTTCAATTTCAACTCTGCAATTCAGAAGTAAAATGCAATCTTTCACTAAATGCACTAAGCTAATGATACAGATTCAAAAGACAAAAATGCCAAGCAATGCAAAATGCCTATTTTTTGTATTTTCAATATATTAAAAAGAAAATGCATGGATTGATAAGCAACCTGATTTATAAATTCTACTGTGTATGAACGAAATAACTCAAGCAAAATACCAAGCAACCAAGCAAACAACCCAGAGCTCAAGGACAAATAAAAAACGAAAAACAATGAGAAATACTCTGCCCAAAAATTCAACTCCAAATAGGTTTCCTGTCATCCTAGAGAAACCTAACAGGCACTACAGAGACCCAAGAAGGCTCAACAACTATAAAACCCCACCCAACAATCACCAAACCAAGCAAACAAGCAAGGAAAATTGGTATATGTGACTGTTCAGGGAAACAATGTGTATATACACAGCTTGCAATAAGACATCACGTGTATGTACACGACTGTCAAGGAAAAAGGCACGTACAGGCTTTAAAACAAGGCCAGGAAAGGGAAAAAGGATGAAAACTCAGACCCAGAGTGAGCAGAATCTGTCAAGCAGTGATACGACAAGAAACAAAAAGGAAAAAGAGCAATGCAGGGAGAAAATGTACTTCAACCCTTAGAAAGAAGATCTCTCCCCATTGGAGTCGCCAATTCTGTTACGAGGGAAAAACTCTCTATGGATAGGGTAAACCACAATAGACAGGTATGACTACAGAAATCAACTCAATTCCAACGTATGCTATATAAACTAATGCGCAAGATAACAAAGAGTCTTACCTCGTTACAACATTTGAAGATGTTCCACCATTGAGCACTTCGACCCAAATCTTTATACCTGCAATGAGTTCTCAAAAAACAAGCAGAGAAAGTATGTAGTGATAATATAAAGGGGTTAGAACATTAGATAGCATAATCCATTAATAAACATTGCAAACATGCCCATGGATAATAATCATATATTTGCACGATACCAATTGGATGGGAAAGGAGTATTTCTATTAATAAATGATCAACATAAGTGAAACATTACAGACTTCCGTGTCGGCATGGTTTGAAACCAAGAAACCAAGCTCCTTCCAACTGGGCCTCCACCACTTCAATCCTCCACCAAAGGCAAGCTCATAGAAGGGATACAATAAGGTTCTTTCAACAATAGGGAAATAGCTTAGGGGCTGAAAACTGTGTTCATACTTGAGGAACAAAGGGATGCAGACTCAATATGAAGTAATTTCTCCAGACTAACTTTGCTCTTGAAGTTGAATGCTTTCTCCTCTTTTCCATAGCTCAGAATTGTGCTTTTATAGCCTTCGAAGTGCAATTGAAGGGTCGAGTCAGAATGTTTCTAGTATATGGAAGGCCAAGGATCAGAGATCTCCTATCGTGACATGGAAACCCGACTTCATTTTTTTATTTTCTAGCAAAATCCCAATGTACACGGGTTGTGGTGGATCATCCTGCGTATACACATGATGTATAGTAGATAGGGCACGTATATGTGGGAAAATATTTATTTTTATCTTTGGATTCATCAAAAAGGGATGAAAAGTCTGCATAGGGAAATGGAAAAAGGGCCCTCTGTGCAAGATAGAAATGGTGAGGCAAATCTTGCTATAACAATTAGTTAGATGACACCCAACGTAAGTCCATCAGGTTTTGTTAGGAAGATTAAAAGTGCTCACTATTCATCACTTCAAGTTGATCCACACTTGAGTAGACTGGCTGATGCCTTTTGGTCTCTGTTTGAGAGCTACTTTGGCACATCCAGGGAGAGTGCCTAGATCTACATTGAATGTTATTACTAGGAAACATTGTTCCAATAGGAAATAGGATACCCACAATACCTAGGTCCATGGCTTGTGGTTCTTACTTTGTGTCAAAGAGTTTTTATCTATCTAGATTTTATGTACATTTAGTTTAATTAGCAGGAAGCTCTCTCATGTTGGGTGATTAATCCATCCCTGCAATAAGACTTTCGCCAAGTGAATGATTCCATATCTGGTATTGAAATTGTGAGAAGGGATATATAGTTAGAGTTGGAACTTACAGGATAAGTCGAGTGCAGTTCGATAGTGTTGATGCATAAATCACGAGACTCCTCAACAATTCAATGAATTTCTATATGACAAAATTGCATCCATAAGAGGCTACAAAAGCAAAAGAAGATAAAATGGGGATTTAAGAGAAAGGATAAGGGGGAATTACATGCTTTTGTAAATAGAAAAAAAGGTGTTGGTCATTGAGCATGGCATACCCCGCAACCTCATTGATTTACACCATAAAAACAATGATTACAATCAGAAGTAGATACTACCAAGATGAACAGGTCTATGTGAGACAAAAGAACCAAAACTGTGAGATAGGAAAAGAAGTTCTGGTACAGAGAAAATAGAATATTGAATCAAGTATCGTAAAAGGTTACAGAGAAGAACGAAAGTCCGATTCGAGCGTTATGGAGCAGAATTAATCAACATTCACCCTGAGTGTATTGTAATATTGGAGAAGACAGGATTGAGGCAATTCTTTAAGAATTTCACTAGGCACATAGAAGACATGACCAAAGCTTTTTCCTAGACCTTCGATGGTGAATGTGCATAGGTAGGAAACTTGACCATCCATCTTTCTGAAAGCTCTTTGTCTCAAATGATAGGGCTTACTCAAATAGGTGAGAATTGGTTTAAGAACAAATCCATTGACTTGAGAGCTTGGACCCCATTCCTCATAAGAATTAAACAAAAACCTAACTGGGCTACAGGGGTACCCAAGGTCTGGTTGAAGGATACATGGAAATACCTAGATTTTCTAATTCAGAAATACATAACCTATGAGGGGCATTTTAGCTTGATTTTCCTTCACCATATTATAATTTTATTGCATCTTAAAGGAGAAAAGCTACTAAATATGCCTTGCAACTTCTTGCTTAAATCTCTAACTCAGATGTCAAAGGCCATCCAAAAGCAAAAGAAGAATGTTGGAAGTCTCTTTATCATCATGGACTAGTCAAAATTGTTGTCAAGATTGAGATGCATAAACAGTGAATTGAATGGAATAAATTCTTAATGGATAATGGTTTTAAAGAGAAAGAAACCACAAGAGTTGTTACATGAAGTTTCTTGTAAGACATTACATAGATAAGGTTAGAAAATGTAGTTGATAAGATAGTGGATCCTACATTTGAATATACAGAAGATGTCCAAGAAATTCTTGGAGTTTCATGGATTACAAAAGATAAAAGAGGGAAAGGTAGTCTTAGGAAAAACATAGCTGCAAAATGGATACTTCAAACTAGAACAACCAGATCAATGGCTAAAAGAATTCAATGGGATCAAAGAAAAAATGAAGAACCAAGTCATGTCTTGAACATACCAACAAAGAAACACAAAGTTCAAACCTCATAATCAAACCTTAGATCAACCCCTGGGTTGGATGAATGTCAACAAGTTTCTTATGAGCTCTTAGAAAGTATGGAAATGGTGGATGGAGGTCCTCCTATCAACTATAAAGAATATTCTCCAATTAAATTTAACATCCCCACTATAATATGTGTTTTAGTTATTTCTTAATGTAGATATAATATGTGGCTACGACAAAGTGATGTATATGTGAATTGTATTTCTATGTTTTAATAATAAAATGTGATTCCAACTACTAAGGGGATATGGACAAAAATGGGGGATGAATTAATCCACAAAAGAGGGAAGTTTCTAGGATAATGTCCAAGAGGGATCCAAGGGGGAAATTACCCATGTATATTAATTCAACCCATTTTCCTAAACTTACTATTGGTATATGAAGCTTGCAATTTCTGATTGAGTGTTTCCAAAGCCAATCATTGAATACATGTAAGAGGGTGGGTGTGAGTAGTCACATCCCAAATTTATTGGGCACATGGGGGTTGAGTACAATCAGCTTGAGGAAGAGTGTGAGTCAATAAAGGCAAGCCAAAGAGAGAAAATTCGTATGGGTGGGGACAACAATTTTACACATTGATTTTTTTGTGCATAAGGAGCAAGTAGAGAGAAAGGAAGAGAGCTGGGAATTGGTGCAACCATGGAGGGAGAATTCTAGATCATGTTGGAGCATATATGAAGCGTATTGGAGCTAAAGACTGAAGAACCAGGTTTTTAGGCCTCAATAGTGTACTCTTGAATGAATTGTACTGAAACAACAAGTGTTTGTTGTTGTTTGCTGATAGTTTTTCTAGCAGCAAGTTTCCTTGAGTTCCCAACTGAAAGATTCCTAGCTACATGTGCCAGAGATACCCTAATAAATGAATGCGATGCCTGAGGGATTGAGATCAGTGAAGGGGTACATTCCTTGGGTTGGGCAGGTCAAGAGGAAGAGAGTCGGTGGAAAATTGGGATAGTTGTAGGAAGATATCAGTGGGTTGTGAGTTTTATGAGCTGTGAATGGATTGTGAGAGACCACCCTCTTTTGTGGATTACTAGCCTCAGATCAGGGGTGACTGGCTGTTGAGAATTGGAACAGTTAATCTATGGTTGGGTGGAACGTCTATCCCAAGCAATTGGTTGCACAACTACTATTAAAAGATAAGTTTTTATTTTGCTTGTGTTGTATTATGAGTTTTAATTGTTGTGCATGAGATCTAAGTATGAGAACATATTTTATATGTTGTTGTAATGATGTTTATTAGTTGCATTCATATCTATTTTAGTATGTTGTAGATGCATCAGTGTAATGGTAGCGAAGAGTATCTAAATATGTTTTAATCTATAGCCAAAAGCTATAGGAAATAAGTTACTTTAAAATAATTAAATTAGTTAGCATAAATTTCATTTTTATGAGTATTCCACATCGTAATGTCCCTCGGTTGGGCTGGGGGATGTTACATTATGGAACTAGAGTGTCTTGTTCAAACAATGGGCTTGTATGGGCTTGAACCAGTGTGAATTTGAGAAAAATATGTTGTTGCAACCTTGTTTGTGACGAATTTGGGGAAAAATAGAGAGAAATTTGAGTGAAATCACTAAATTCACGAGTAAAATTCAAGTTTGAGTGACTCAGATATGTTTAATAAATTTAATGGAGTAAATTTACAAGTTCTAGAGCCGAATTCAAATTTAAATGGTTGAATTTCGAGTTTTAATGGTTGTTATAGAGTTACAGGCAATTTGGCGAATCGATGTCCGAGATCGCTTTTGATCTCAAGATCGACGACCCAAATTCATCATGATAAATTTAAAAATTCATAAGGTTTCAATCGTTTGGAAGGTTGAGAGAATCAATGACCAACATTCATTTTTTGCGGTTGGGAAAATGGATTAGATCGATGGTCTGTATTCATTTCGGTCGTCGGGAGGATGGAGCAGAACCGACGACCAAGAACAATTTCACAAATAGATTGACGACTTATATTCATCAGGGATTTTGGTAGAAAATTTCTAAGTATTGAATTTCACCAAGAGAAATTGTTGACAACTGATAGTTGGGCTGGCCAAAATGGTGAAGGATTTGTTTTAGCCAAAAGACATATTTTTCCATCGATAGCTGATGAAGTGGGCATCGCTCGAATTGAGAAAAATATTTTCAATCGCCAACATAAATCGTCAATGGTTGATGGTTGGGCGTCCACCGATTCAACGAAGTATTTTCCAACGTGCAAGAGAAATCGTCGATCATGGATCGGTCGATGGTCGAGCATCGATCGAATTCAACAAGGTGTTTAGGTCATCCAAGAGAATTGTCTGATGGCCAATGAAGGAAGGGGGATGATGATGTGTCATGCCACATTAGCATCCACGTGTCATGCCACATCAACATCCATGTGTTGTGCCACATCATCCAAGTTGACACCTCAGGATGACGTGCCATTCCATGCCAACATCCATGTGTCATGCCATGTCATCCCAGAAGTGGTCGACAATTGATGATTGGGTCAGCTGAATTCAGGAAGAGTTTTTGAAAGTCATTGGGGATATTCGATCGCCAATGGGCCTATGGTTGGGCGTGTTATATTTTATAGCTCGGGAGGTACTGTGCATGTTTTGTCTTGTATGCAAAAGTAGCCTTATATTTGCACTACTAAACACTTCACTTTGTAATGGGTTTTTATAAAGTTGTAATAAAGTGGTTCTTTTATGTAAGTGAGTTTTTAATAAAGTGTACCTTCTAATATTAAAGTGACTTTATTTCACAAAGTGCACTTATGTTATAAAGTGAAATTGTACTTCAATATTTTAAGTGATTTGTTTTGGAGGGGATGAATCATGTCCCTTGATCATGTAAAGGAAAGATTAGATCTTGGGCTTTGGATTTAGGGATGGGGAAGGTGAAAAGACACTTGGAAGGTGAAAGGTCATTTTCAAATTATAAGAGAATGCATTGGGTAGGGTGCAAGACACAATGAAGAAGAAATTTAGAGAGATTTCCGAGAGAGATTGAGAGAGGAAAGTGAGCAACAAATTTTTGGCACGGATTCCAAGGGATATTGGGCACATTTCCCAAGGCAAAATTTATGTTTAGGAGTAGCTGTGATTTATTGTTGAAGATAGGTCGTACTGTATGGATCCATACATGTCATACAACAACAATTTTGGGTACGATTTTCGAGGAAAATTTTGGTGAATATTTTGTTGGAGGTTGGCGATACATGAGGGAATGTACAACAACCTATTGTGGGCATGAAAATCTAGGTGTTGATTTCAACAAGGTCGTACATCTGTACAAATTTGGTACGATTTCTAGGCAACAGATTTTTGGGACAGATTATGTTTGTAAGTGATTCTCTTGGCTGCTAAATGTAATTTTTTTGTTGATATACTTTCTTGAAGTTAATAAAATCTCTCTCTCTCTTTGGGTTTCCCCACATTGGGGTTTTCCCTGGCTGCTTGCCTAAATTTCTGAGTATTACATGGATGTGTAATTGTTATTCATTGTGTTTATTTCACTGCAAAAGTGCCTAGCAATGTGTATTCTTGCTCATAATATTTTATGAATGTGGGTTTATGTATCTCAGAATTAATAGATGACAATTATCTCTAGGTTTCTAAGTGTATGAGCGAACATAATGCATGTTGATTTTGTCATTAAATTTCTACATCGTATCAGAGCTTGGGCTCTACGTGACAGTGAGCAATGATTTTTGGGAAAGATTTGAAGGGGGAAAATTTATTGTTTGTTTTCCATTGAACAATTGACAGGGAGATGGTTGTTTGCATCAGGTATGAGGACCATTTGGATGGGATTTCCAACTATTTGCAATGGAAAGTCAAAATGTCGGCTATTCTCAGGGAGAACAAAATTTGGAGCTTTGTTAGCACCATAGTTGTTGTTCCATCATAAGACCCTATAGTTTTGGATTTACATGAGGTAAAGGAGGCCAAATCTTAGAGGCTTATTTTGGATGGGGTGAAGGACCACCTTATCCCACACTTGGCTAAGAAAAAGACAACCAAAGAGATGTGGGATGCACTTAACAACTTGTACAAGGCGAAGAATGAAAACTAGAAGATGGGCTTGAAGGATAAACTGCATGATACCAAGATGGGTAAGGGGGAGAGTGTGTCTTCTTATCTTACCCGGGTAGCTCAAGTGAAATATGAGTTGGCTATAGTTGGCAAGGTCATATCAGATTCATAGTTGGTGAGGATAGCCTTGAAAGGCTTCACCAAGGAGTGGGAAGTCTTCATGAAGTGTGTGGTGGGTCATGAGAATCTTTCAGATTAGAGCAGACTGTGGGATGATTTCACTCCATAGGAGATTCGGGAAGGATCTCAGAGCAGTGGATAGAAGGCATATGGAGCTAATGAAGAGAATGTTTCTCTTGCTGCAAAGGGAAAGGGGAAGAAGAAAGGAAATTCTGAGAGGGACTTGAGTAAAGTCATATGTTACTATTGTAACCAGTTGGGGAACCTTGCTTCTCAGTGTACTGAGAGGAAAAAGAAGAAGAAGGAACATGAGGGGCCTAATACAAAAACTACAACAACTATGGAGGACTTTTCATCCAAGTTTGAAAAGGAATTTTCTTTGGCCACTCTAGTATCCAATGTCGGTAGTGGAGGATATAGGGGTGATAACATGTGGATTGTTGACAGTGGAGCCTCTTGTTACATGATGGGAATCTGACGAGTATTCCTTATTATCACAGAGACAGGTCTTGATCGGTTGGTGGAGAGGGAAGGAGGTATGGAACGAACTGTACGTGGAGTTGGAAGGGTTAGATTCTGACTTGAGTATGGAGGACTCCTAGAAGGTTGATGGAGTTCTCTTTGTTCCAAGGTTGAGGGTTAACTTGTTCTCAGTCTCATCCTTGGAGGATGATGGATATTGTACATTGTTCAAGAGGGGACATGTATTTATCTATAGGGTGGGAGCGGATCTAGTTGAACAACAACTGATTGGTGATTGGGTGTACAATTTGTACATGTTGTGAGAACAACCTTCAGGTTATGATTCATTGTCGGATGAGTAGAAGGAGGCTCCTAAGACTGCGGTGGGTTGAAGGATTCAGTCTTGCATTTCGAGAGAAGAGAGGGAGTCTCTTTTGAGCATCGACATGAGGATCAACTGGTGTGATCGAGTTGATGGTCAAGGTGGAGTGGATTCTCCTAGGAGCTCAGGGTTCAAAGTGGTTGTCAGGAGGAGGTCTTCTGGTTCATGTTATATGCATGTGTTGAGGTTGGCTCCAGGTTCAGAGGGAGGTCCTACTACAAACAATGTGATGGAACCAGATGATGGTGATGGCAACGAGTACATCCCTTGCTAAGAGGGAGTGTTAGCTTTTATAGCTCAGGAGATACTCCACATGTTTTGTCTTGTATGCGGAAATAGCCTTATATTTTCACTACTAAACACTTGACTTTGTAATGTGTTTTTATAAAGTTGTAATAAAATGGTTCTTTTATGTAAGTGACTTTTTAATAAAGTGGACCTTCTAATATTAAAGTGACTTTATTTCATAAAGTGCACTTATATTATAAAATGAAATTGTACTTTAATATTTTAAGTGATTTATTTTGGAGGGAATGAATCATGTCCCTTGATCATGTAAAGGAAATATTAGATCTTGGCCTTTGGATTTAGGGATGGGGAAGGTGAAAAGACACTTGGAAGGTGAAAGGTCATTTTCAAATTATAAGAGAATGTATTGGGTATGGTGGAAGACACAATGAAGAAGACATTCAGAGAGATTTCCAAGAGAGCTTGAGAGAGGAAAGTGAGAAACAAATTTTTGGCATGACTTCCAAGGGAGATTGGGCACATTTCCGAAGGATAAATTTTTGAGTAGCTGTGATTTATTGTTGAAGACAGGTCGTATTGTACGGATCTGTACAAGCCATACAAAAAGAAGTTTGGGCATGGTTTTTGAGGTAGATTTTGGTGAATTTTTTATTGGAGGTTGGCCATACAGAAGGAAAGGTACAACAACCTATTGTGGGCACAAAAATCGAGGTGTTGATTTCAGCATGGTTGTATATTTGTACAGATTTGACACAATTTTCTAAGCAACATATTTGTGGGAAAAATTGTGTTTGTAAGTGATTCTCTTGGCTGATAAATGTAATTTTGTTGTTGATATACTTTCCTAAAGCTAATCAAATCTCTCTCTCTCTTTGGGTTTACCCACATTAGGGTTTTCCCTGGCTAGTTGCCTAAATTTATGAGTATTACATGGATGTGTAATTGTTGTTCATTGTGTTTATTCCATCGCAAAAGTTCTTAGCAATGTGTATTTCTGCTCATAATATTTTTCAAATGTGGGTTTATGTATCTCATACTTCATAGATGACCGTTATCTCTAGGTTGCTAAGTGTATGAAAGAATATTGTGCATGCTCATTTTTTCATTAAATTTCTACATGGTATCAGAGCTTGGGTTATGTGTGACAATGAGCAGTGATTTTTGGGAAAGATTTGAAGTGGAAAACTTGATTGTTTTTTTTCCATTGAACAGTTGACAGGGATATGGTTGTTTGCATGAGGTACGAGGACCAGTTGGATGGGATTTCCAACTATTTTCAATGGAAAGTCAGAATGTCGGCTATTCTCAGGGAGAACAAAATTTGGAGCTTTGTCAGCACCATAGTTGTTGTTCCATCAACATACCATATAGCTTTGGATTTACATGAGGTAAAGTAGGCCAAAGCTTAGAGGATTATTCTGGGTGGGGTGAAGGACCAAATTATCCCACATTTAGATGAGAAGAAGACAACCAAAGAGATGTGGGATGCACTTAAAAACTTGTACGAGGCGAAGAATGAAAATCAGAAGATGGGCTTGAAGGATAAACTGCGTGATACCAAGATGGGTAAGGAGGAGAGTGTGTATTCTTATTTTACTCGGGTAGCTCAAGTGAAAGATGAGCTCGCTATAGTTGGGGAGGTCATATCAGATTCAGAGTTGGTGAGGATAGCCTTGAAAGGCTTCACCAAGGAGAGGGAAGTCTTCTTGAAGTGTGTGGTGGGTCATGAGCATCTTTCAGATTGGAGCAGACTATGGGACGATTTCACTCTAGAGGAGATTTGGGAAGGATATCAAAGTAGTGGACAGAAGGACGATGGAGTTAATGAAGAGAATGTTTCTCTTGCTACAAAGGGAAAGGGGAAGAAGAAAGGAAATTTTGGGAGGGACTTGAGTAAAGTCATATGTTACTGTTGTAACTAGTTGGGACACCTTGCTTCTCAGTGGCCTGAGAGGAAAAAGAAGAAGAGGGAACAAGAGGGGCCTGATACAGTAGCCACAACAACTGTGGAGGAATTTTCATCCAAGTTTGATATGGACTTTTCTTTGGTCACTCTAGTATCCAGTGTTAGTAGTGGAGGATTTAGGGGTGATAACCAATGGATTGTTGACAGTGGAGCCTCTTTTTACATGACGAGAATCTGGCAACTATTCATTATTATCACAAAGACAGGTCTTGACCGACTGGTGAGGAGTGAAGGAGGTATGGCACGAGCGGTACGTGGAGTTGGAAGGGTTAGATTATGACTCGAGTATGGAGGACTCCTGTAGGTTGATGGATTTATTTTTGTTCCAAGGTTGAGGGTTAACTTGCTCTCAGTCTCAGCCTCGGAGGATGTTGGATATTGTACATTGTTCAAGAGGGGACATGTATTTATCTATAGGGAGGGAGCGGATCTGGTTGAACCACAACTAATTGTTGATCAGGTGGACAAGTTGTACATTTTGCGAGGACAACCTTCAAGTTATGATTCATCATTGGATGAGGAGAAGGAGGCTCCTGAGACTGCGATGGGACGAATGATTCATTATTTCATTCTGAGAGAAGAGAGAGAGTTGCTTATGAGCATCGTGTTGGCCCTTGACCAAGTTTTGAGGATCCTTGGTCATGTCTGACCTATTTTTGGGACTTCGATAGGCTGTTGAAGGTGGAGCACAAGTCGAAGTGGAGATCACTAAATCTCATCCCCTTTTTAGGGATTTTTGGGGTTTAGGCTTATGTAACGGGTATGGGGATGTTGGCCCATGGGTTTAACCATGTTTAGGCCCTTTTTGTAATGTATAAATATAAGCCTATGTGATGTAAGAAGAGGTCGAAGAAGAGGTTTTCGGTACTATGCTAAGTGCAAGTGATGATTGTAAATGCTTTGTGCATACTGTGTGAGATTTGCAAGGCTAAGTGGAAGTGACTGTAAGAGACTGCAAAGAGGCTTTGTGCTGTAACTCAGAGAAGGAGGATCTAGTGAAGTGCGCAAATCTCCTGTCCTCTGTGGAGTAAGATATCATGGCTCTGTGCATGTAGGAAAGACATAAATAAATAAAGAAGAAGAGTTGGTGGATGTAGCCCTAGGGTGAGGGTGAACCACGTATACCTCGTGTTGTGGTTGCTTTGTGCTTTATGCTTGTTCTCTTGTTTATGTGGTTAAATTCTTAGTGCACTGATATATGCTTAGAATAATCTAATATGGTAGTTTAGTGCTAAATAATGTGAATGAATGCCATATCTGATCTATGTTGGTATGATTAGTGCTTGAATCTATTGGATCTATGTGAATACTACGCTAATCTATTATTAGGGTTACTGCACTATAAACTAAGACTGAATATTAATCAACTATAACTGTTAAGTGCTCTATTAAGGTGTTACAATCACAGATCTATGTCCCAACTAAGGTTGCAGACATCTGAGTTCTGCAACCACCCCCGCTTCTACCTCGGGTGAGACTTCATCTACTTTGCAAGTGTTGCCAAAAGGGCCGGTATTTAGGGTTTTTTTGGTGTGTTGTTGTAAGCGTTGAACCCTGGATCTTCCCCTATGCCAACGAATGGTTCCATTGTCAGGACCTGGAACTGTGATTGATGGGAACTAAAGAAAAGAGAAATCTTCATGCGTAGATCTGTTGCCCTAGTGTGCAGTATTCTACTTGACTTGTGAAGCTCTGTGCCAAGAAGAAGAGTCAAATCTGAAGAAATGAGGTAAGACCTGAAATCTTTGTGCTCTGATAAAGGTAAGAACAGTGAAATTTTTTGATTGAAAAGGTAAGATAAGTGGAAATTTTTGTTTCAAAAGTATGGATCTAGGTATGTTTGATAAATTTTGTCCTAGCTTGAAAAGTAGGGAACAACTAGATGAAAGAAGGTTTGATATGAATAGATTTGACAAAAATAGTGAAAGATATGTTATTCCTATGCATAGAAAGAATGTTTGGACTAACAAATGGATGTAGGATCCTAGAAATAATTTTTTGCAGGTTAGCTACTATGATCCTAGTGCGCAGTACAGGAAAGGCTAGGGATCCTTTCAAAGAAAAAGAAGACTAACCCTTTGTTATGGTTGCAGAAGACTGGGACATCTTGCTAAGGAATTCCCTGGTAGAAGACCTAGTTGTCTTTGTTGTAAAGCTATGGATCATGAAGTTTTATATTTCCCTAGAATGATTGCTAAGATTGACAGAATGAATATGAGACAAGAAAACCATGAGGAAGGTCACGAAACTGAGACCATGGAAGAACCCCAGAAATAATCAGATAATGTATTTCTACAAATGAAAGAAACCCTAAATGATCACAGAAATATCAACTTATCAGAGATCTTCAAAAAAAAAGAATTCATAGAAGCAATAATAGGAGACTTCGACATTGACTGTGTTATGGATGAAGAAACACAGGTAAATATCATGATAGAAAGAACTTGGGAAACTTTAGGAAAGCCTGCTATGATTCCTTCATTGGGAGGAATAGGATTATTTAGAGGAAAGATGATAACTCTATGTGGAAGACTCACCCAGATATCTATGAGTGCTCATGGAACTTTGATAGAGGAAGATTTTGATATTGTTAAATTTATTGAGAACAATGCCCCATTTTCTACATCACTAGGAAAACCTTGGATTGAAAAGGATCAGGCTAGAAGAAAAGAAGAGGAAGTATTAGAGTTGAAGAAGTAAGAATTGAAAGATTTCATGACTAGGAGGATATCACACTTGATTGAAGAACATGAGAACAAATCGAAGCTAATTAGAACTAGAAACTTGGATGTTGAAGTTGAAAGAATGCAAGAAGACTCACAGAAGACTGAAGCACCTAACCCAGATAGAGAAGACATATTGCCCTTTGACCCTATGAAATAATATCAACAATGTGAAGTTACTATGCCAAAAGGAGATAATAATCAAAATGGAAAGAGGAATCCTGAGACGATGATCACTAGGAAGAAGGATAGAAATCTCAGTAAGAAGAGAACAAAGATAGAAAAGTTACAGAAGGTTTGAGAGGGGACTTCACAGAGGGAAGGTTTGCAAGACTGGAACTTCACCGAGATATCAGAACAACACAACATGGCACTTTGCCATGGCGAAGTGATATAGCCGTTGAAAGCATTATAACCATTATCCCGATGACCCGAACGATTAGAACAATAGTAATGGCCCAAAGACTCACCATCAGACCGTTGGGACCATGCCGCAACAGATAGAACCACATTGATGGAGACCTCTCATCTGTTGGAGAGATCCGTTACATTGTGTCTACTTAGTCCATCAACTGTTTCACTGAGAACACTTTTGCGAATTGTATCCAAGCCAACTCATTTCTACCGTGCTGTGTTTATTCAGATCGACACTCGTTCCATTGCATTGCACACTCATTCATCCACCCAAGTTATCCGATCTAAGAATGCATGTCAGATGAGCTTAGTGCTGCAGAGAAAGACATAAAAGAATTTCATATCGATCTCATGGCCGAGAAAGTAATTTCTGCAAGTATTCAAGCGTCATTGACAAGAGGAGTGAAAGCCTCTTCGTCGACTTGTCACGGATCCAGACCATCCCGACCGGTAGCAGAGAAGAGAACCAAGCACAGAGATGACCTAGAAAATGCAAAGTTAATCCCTACCATCTTACCCGACTACATCCCGCCTCTGGCCATTACGGTGAGTCATGAAAGTGTCCCAAGGGACTTTGATTACATCATGGTTACTGCGTACCTCTCGAAGGGGATACGTGCAGTTAGAACACAACATGATAAGATCGCGACATTGAAGTTCAACGAATTCAACCCAGGAGACTGTAAGAACCATAGTATGCTAGCTGCTTACAAATACTTGACCAGGATGAAGGGGAAGAACTCGAAAATAATCCCCCAGCCATGGACTATGAACCTCGCACAGTCCACCCTCTTAAATGTAATGAAGATTCCACACTTTGGAATGCACCAGGAGGTTAACGCATGTGTTAAGCTCTTTCTCTCATGTCGGCTACATATGGATAGACGGATGCATTACATTCGATCTGATGTTGATCCATAGGATCACCGGATTGAGCATGCAGGGACCTGACCCACAGGACTTCTACCCAGGAAAGGCTACAGATCGTGCATTGGCATAGAAGATCAAAGACACATATGGTGATGTAGAAAAGGGAACGTGAGGCTACAAGGTATCTTACATCCAGAATGGCATAGTGCACTTGGCCTGCTAGCTGATCGTAGGAAATCTTTTCAGAAAGAACAAACCTACATAGTTCACAAGATTCGTTGTTGAGCTCGTTGGGAAATGTGTAGAAGGACTCCAAATGAACTGGGTGAAGTACTTGGTCAACAAGATGGAATTAGACTGTCGTGAACCTCAGAATCAGGGCTATGAGTTCCACTTTAGTTGGATTATGATCCTCATCACATTTACCGCTTGGGAGATGCCGGAAGGTGCGACCTTCCTGAACATTGAGTTGTTCGAGCCGCTTGTTGCGAATTTCACCATGCTCTGGTACTCGAGCGATATGGGAAAACAATGACAGTCAAACATTGTCTTTCATACATATTATCTCCAACTAAAGAGGGCTATCAAAGCTATCCCTCACATGATGCCAAACACCCTACATTAGTTCCAACTACTCATGAAGTTCCACACAGATTGAAACTTCACTTATATCATCACATGCGCAAATGAGCATAAAGAAGAGCTTCAGTCACACTACAAGCTCATAGAGGAGGACCTTGAAGAGATAACCAAGGATTGTTCTGCAGAGCTCCTCATCCCCACTAACCCCACACAAATGTCAGACCCTGAACTAGTCGGCAGCCCTGAGACCACTCATGAAGTAAAGAATACTCCTGGACCTAGCAGAAGGAAGAAGACCGAAGAGGTCCAAGACTTGAGCAGTGCATTGGAAGAAACTTCTTTAGTATCACCTGGCCAAGGGGGTGATGACAAAGTAGAAGATACAAATGGAAAAGAAGATCAAAAGAAGAAGGGAGAAGAAACACCGCCTAGGGATCCCGTTGATGAAGCTGATCCCTTGAAGAAAAGGAAGGTTTCTCCCATGAAACCCACTTCCTGAAATAAATCCAGAGCTACCTTGACTAAGATGAAGACTGTTCTCACTGTAGATGACTTTGACTTCATCATTGCAGTTGTAGAAGATGCCTCGTAGGACATCTTGTAGAAACATGAATCCAAGCAGGAGGAGATGTATGATAGAATCGAGGTAGAACTCAAAGGGGTACAACAAGACCTTCAATCCAACCGCACAGTATCCACTGCGCCCCCACCATCATAAGAACTAGAGTTAGGAGATGAGCCTACCCAACTCTGTAGACTAACTGATGTGACCGAAGCTCACATTCGTTGAGCACAAGCTGAGAAAGACCAGTACACAACGACCCTGAAACAAGCCCAGGAAGAAATGATAGAGCAACATTGGGTTGCACAAAAGGAGAAGGATGACCATCAAACCAAGTTTGAAGAAGAAAGGGTGCAGGTCAAGAAAGAAAAAGAATAGTTGCTTGCAGAACAAATTGGAGTCAAAGAAGATGTCGACAGATCACTTCTCTCTGTGATGGGCTTAGATCTAAAGGTAGAAGACTGAGTGGAGCATCAAGTAGCGCAGATCGCAGAAGCTATCCAACAGCTACAACAAAGAATAAAAAACTTAGAGCTATGAACAATTCCCAACACTCTGCCAGATGTATGAGGTCAAAGAGAAGCAACTACTCGAAGCACAGTTGAAAGAATCAAGGCCCTTGCTATGGAATGTAAACAACTAAGTGATCGCAGTGCCCAGACTTATGAGTGACTCAACGAGGATCCTGAATTAAAGGAACTGGAGTCACAGCTCCAGAAGGCAAAGTAGTAAGCAAAAACAATACAGGTGCAGTTGAAGCCCCTGTTAGTTGTTGAGAGGATGAAGCGATCCCAAGAACAACACACTACTCAACAAAAGGTCCACACCATTTAGAGCAAAGTCATGGAAGTGACTCAAATTCTCCAACCAACACAAGATGAGGCTTGCCAACTATTCACAAAGATTGAAGGCCAAGGAGAAGAACTGGAGCAAGTCATCATTGTAGCTGAAAAATGCTTAGAGGGACCTGTCAACGAAGCAGTTATCCAAGAGTTCACCAAGAAGGAGGTTGTGGCACAAAAATAGGTTAAAGAATCCCAAGTCAAGCTCGAGGCTTTTGAAGCAAAGGTACCCAAACTAGAGTGACTCGGGATGAGTCATAGGTGAGTGTTGGGGGCCTATTGGCCCTTGACCAAGTTTTGAGGATCCTTGGTCATGTTTGACCTATTTTTGGGACTTCGATAGGCTGTCGAAGGCGGAGTGCAAGTCGAAATGGAGATCGTGGGATCTCGGACCCTTTTTAGGGATTTTTGGGTTTTATGATTATGTAACGGGTATGAGGATGTCGGCCCATGGGTTTACCCATGTTTAGGCCCTTTTTGTAATGTATAAATAAAAGTCTAGGTGATGTAAGAAGAAGTCAGAGAAGAGGTTTTTGGTACTATGCTAAGTGCAAGTGATTATTGTAAATGCTTTGTGCATACTGTGTGAGATTTGCAAGGCTAAGTGCAAGTGACTATAAGAGACTGCAAAGAGGCTTTGTGTTGTAACTTAGGGAAGGAGGATCTAGCAAAGTGTGCAGATCTCCTGTCCTATGCGGAGTAAGATATCATGGCTATGTGCATGTAGGAAATTGACAGAAAGAAATAAAGAAGAAGAGTTGGTGGACGTAGCCCCAGGGTGGGGGTGAACCACGTATACCTCGTGTTGTGGTTACTTTGTGCTTTATGGTTGTTCTCTTGTTTATGTGGTTAAATGATTAGTTCACTAATATATGCTTAGAAGAATCTAATATGCTAGCTTAGTGTTGAATAATGTGAATGAATGCCAGATCTGATCTATGTTGGTATGCTTAGTGCTTGAATCTATTGGATCTATGTGAATATTGTGTTGATCTATTATTAAGGTTTAACTGCGCTATAAACTAAGACTGAATATTAATGAACTATAACTGCTAAGTGATCTATTAAGGTGTTGCAATCACAGATCCGTGTCCTAGCTAAGGTTGCAAACATCTGAGTCCTGCAACCACCCCTGCTTCTACCTTAGGTGAGACTTCATCTTCCTTGTAGGTGTTGCTGAAAGGGCCGATAGTTAGGGTTTTGTTGGTGCATTGTTGTAAGAGATGAACCCTGGGTCTGCCCTTGTGCCAACACATTGACATGAGGCTCAATTAGTGTGATTGAACTGATGCTCAGGGTGGAGTGGATTCTCCTGGGAGCTAAGGGTTCAAAGTGGTTGTCAGGTGGAGGTCTTCTGGTTCGAGTTCTGTGCAGGTGTTGAGGTTGGCTCCAGGTTCAGAGGGAGCTCCTACTGCAAACAATGTGATGGAACCAGATGATGGTGATGGCAGCAAGTACATCCCTTTCTAAGAGGGAGTGTTAGCTTTTATAGCTCAGGAGGTACTCCACATGTTTTGTCTTGTATGCGGAAGTATCCTTATATTTGCACTACTAAACACTTGACTTTGTAATGGGTTTTTATAAAGTTGTAATAAAGTGGTTATTTTATGTAAGTGACTTTTTATTAAAGTGTACCTTTTAATATTAAAGTGACTTTATTTGATAAAGTGCACTTATGTTATAAATTGAAATTGTACTTTAATATTTTAAGTGATTTATTTTGGATTGAATGAATCATGTCCCTTGATCATGTAAAGGAAAGATTAGATCTTTGCCTTTGGATTTAGGGATGGGGAAGATGAAAAGACACTTGGAAGGTGAAAGGTCATTTTCAAATTATAAGAGAATGCATTGGGTAGTGCGCAAGACACAATGAAGAAGAGATTGAGAGAGATTTCTGAGAGAGCTTGAGAGAGGAAAGTGAACAACAAACTTTTGGCATGGATTCCAAGGGAGATTGGGTACATTTCCCAAGGAGAAATTTATGTTTAGGATCAGTTGTGATTTATTTTTGAAGGCATGTTGTATTGTATGGATTCATACATGCCATACAACAATAAGTTTGGGCACGAATATTGAGGCAAGTGTGGGCACGATTTTCGAGGCATCGTTTGGTGAATTTTTTGTTGGAGGTCGACCATATAGTAGGGAAGGTACAACAACTGTTGTGGGATCGAAAATCGAGGTGTTGATTTCAGCAAGGCCGTACAACTGTATGAATTTGGAACAATTTTTCTAGGCAATAGATTTGTGGGACAAATTGCATTTGTAAGTGATTCTCTTGGCTACTAAATGTAATTTTTCTGCTGATATACTTTCTTGAAGCTAGTAAAATCTCTCTCTCTCTCTCTTTGGGTTTCCCCACATTGGGGTTTTCCCTGGCTGGTTGCCACGAATAATTTTAAGGATGGAAATTTATATTAAAATGTAGAAACCTGGGCTAATCTAACTAGTCCTTAATATGGAAAATATAAAATGTTTGGCTATAGTTTTGTAAAAATATTCAATTTTCTAAGGCTTTTATATAGTTACTATAAAATTTTGGCGATTTTTAAGGTAAAATAATTTTATTCTATGGAATTTGGGAAAATTGTTTTTAGAAAATATGGAAATTGGCGAATCTTTTTTTGGGAAAACCATGGAAAATTAGCCCATTGGTGAAATTTAGCTCATTGGCGAAATTTAGCCTAAATTTATGAGTATTACATGGATGTGTAATTGTTGTTCATTGTGTTTATGCCATTGCAAAAGTGCTTAAAAATGTGTATTTATGCTCATAATATTTTCTAAATGTGGGTTTATGCATCTTAGAATTCATAGATGACAGTTATCTCTAGGTTTCTAAGTGTATGATAGAATATAGTGCATGTTGATTTTGTCATTAAATTTCTATAGGACTTCAGCCGAATCTATAAGGAATTCCATTCTCTGGTGAATATCTTCGATGGTTGATGGTCAGGTTGATTGGTTTAGAGTTGTGTGCAAATCGATTGTCGAGGAGTTGGGAAGATGGTCGATGATCGGGTCGATAGTTTGGGGAAAGTGTTGTGCACGCCAAGGGTGAACGACGATCGTCGATGGTCGACGGGGAGCAAATCAACGTCTCATATTTCACCCAATTTGAGATCAACAACTTTGATTTAAGGGTTGTTACAGCCAAGGAAAATTTTAAGGATGAAAATTTATATTAAAATGTAGAAACTTGGGCTAATCTTACTAGTCCTTAATATGCAAAATGTAAAATGTTTAACGATAGTTTTGTAAAAACATTCAAATTTCTAAGGATTTTATGTAATTTCTATAAAAGTTTGGCAATTTTTAAGGTAAAATAATTTTATTCTATGGAATTTGGGTGAATCGTTTTTAGAAAAATTGGAAATTGGCGAATATTGTTTTGGGAAAAACTGTGGAAAATTAGCCCATTTGCAAAATGTAGCCCCTAAAATCATCTATGGTTACAATAGTAAAATAGTCAATTTTATGCGAAATTTTGTGGTTTTCAAAGGTCATTAACTTGCAGGGAATTTTTTAGGGCCTAAACGACATTTTTATCCAATCAAAACCCACAAGAACAAAGTACACTAAGGTACACTATGTCCCTCCTACTCAAATAAAATAAATTAGAGAGAGTTATCCAACAAGCTAAATTGTTCGTGAAACAAAGCTCGTATGACGAAGTTATAGCCAAAACAATAAGGGTAAACATTTGGCACATATTTACTTCCAGAGGGCATAACTCCATGCTCATAAGTCTGTTTGGGGCACATGAGCAGTCGATGGAAATATTATGACCCATAGAATCCAACGATGGGTCAGATTTGGGTTATGGGTACATGAAAATGCACAGGAAGACAAATAATGCACCTGTAACATGTAGGGATATATTGTGTAAAACAACCTAAACTTCTTTGGACCATAACTTTAAGGTCGAACCTAGGATTTGAGAAAATGAATAGTCTTTCGAAAGGTATTGAGGAGTATAAGACATCTGTCAACCATAAATTTGATTTGGGCGATAAAATTCCAAAAATTAATAAATATATTTCCGTAGTAGTAAAGGAGTAGAAATTCCAACATGTAAATGTTGTAACTTTTCACTCATAACTCAGAATGAGGCTTGAGTACAGTCATTGGAAAGATGTTTCAGAAAGGAATGAATAAAGGGAGTCAAAATTTGAATTAGTGCAATGTGTCCTTCATAAATTGATGAGGAAATAACATGTATTCTATATAATGAAATGTTTTATGCTATGCATGTTCTAACAATAATTATTACATGCACATTTCTTGCAAAATTAGAGGTACATGAAAGAAACTTTGGTTTAAATATGAGTACTGGAGTTATGGAAGATGCTCATGGATCTTACAACCATGAGGAAGAGATCATAGGTCTACATGTCATCACGGGGAATGTTGAGACATAGTCAAATGGAAGAAGAGATAGGCATGAGCCTGTCACTAAGAATCCTACATAGGGAAGTGCAAAGCTATAGAGATTATGATGAAAGGATTATGAAGGATCAGGAAGAGATGCTTCAAATATTAAACATGTTGCATAAGCAAGTTAACAAGGACTCTAGCACTAAGCAAGCAGTCGATACTAGACAAGTATTGGCATCTACATCCCATAGCAAAAGGGATGATCATGGGACTGATGGGAAATCAAGAAGCATGAGAAGGCACCATCATTATCCAAAGAAATCCACCATAAGAACTCATGCAAGTTATGGGCCAAGAAGCAACCCAAGAGTGTCTCATGTCAAGAGGCAAAGAAGAAGGCCCGAGGAAGACATATTGCAAGGTGATCTTAGGAAGATCAAGCTGCCAAATTTCAATGGTGAACACAGGTAGAGAGAAGAGGTTGAGGCCCAACTGTTGCAAATGAAGAAATATTTCCAACTGCATGATTATCCCTCGCAAGTAGAAGCTATAATTTTCACCTACCACTTGCAAAGAAAGGAATCCATGTGGTGGGATCAGCTTAAGCAAGCCAAGAAACTTGATGAGAAGAGGATATCGTGGAGGTAGTTCAAAGGATATTTCCAAGATAAATATTTGTTTGAGCATTATTATGAATAGAAAATGAAAGAGTTCTTTGAACTCAAGTTGGGAATCATGACAATGGAGGAATATGAGAAAAGGTCCTTTGAGTTGCTAAAGTATGTTGACTTCATCAAGGTTAAGAAAGTCAAAATCCAAAGGTTTCTAAGTGGGTTAAACTCCTTATATAGTGACAAGATACAATATGATAACCCCAAAACCTTGGAGGAAACCATAAGGAGAGCAAGGTATGTTCATGAGAAAAGCAGAGGAAGGCCAGTTTTCCAAAAATCTTGAAATGACAAGATGAAGGGTAAAAAGGATCAAAGGAAGAAAGGTTTTAAGAAACCCCTTTTCAAGAATAACACCAAAGAAAATCAACAAATTCAATCAGCCCAAAATGAACAAAAGAATGCAGATTCATTTGGGAAAAGGATAAGGAAACAACTTGTACAATGTTGGGGATGTGAGGGATATCATTTATATAGGGACTTCCCTCACAAAGGAGAAAGAACGAGGAATTTCCACAACATTCAGGAGGATGAAACAATGGAATACATGGGAGGCAACATGCCAAATATGTATGCAGCCTTGGACAACAAGCAAGAAGAGAATCAACCCCCCATGATTGAATTGGAAGGTAAGATTGATAACTAGCCCATAGCAATTTTAATTGATTCTGGAGCTAGCCATAGTTACATAAATGCTAACATTTTTGAAAGATTTCACTTGCAAAGGATTAAGCATAAGAAATCTTGGTTAGTTTAATTAGCCACATGAGCTAAGAGAAAGATCAATGAATTACTTAAAGATTTTCCGATAGATACGGATGGACTCAACACAAAGGTAGATGTAAACATCATACCATTGGGTTCATATGATTGTCTAATTGGCATGGATTGGTTGGAAAAACATCATGTTGTCCTAGACTGTTACAACAAGGAAATCACACGTCTTGATGAAGAAGTGAAGCAAGGCAAAATTCAAGGCATTCTAAGAGTTGTTGTGTTAGAGAAATTCCAGTTATGCAGTTGAAGAAGAGTTTTAGGAAGGGATGTCATATTTGTGCAACCCATATGGAAGAGGAAACGAAAGATAAAGTAGCAAGCATTGAAGACCATTCGATCTTGAGAGATTTTGAAGATGTCTTTCAAGAAATCTTGGGATTGCCACCAAAGAGAGACATTCATTTATCTATTGATTTGGTGCTAGGATCTTCTCTAGTGTCCAAGACACCTTACAGAATGAGCACGCCATAATTGAAAGAGTTGCTGATGAAACTTGAAGAGCTTTTAAAGAAGGGGTATATATGCCAAAGTGAGTCCCCTTGGGGATTCCCCATTTCTTTATGTGAAGAATAAAGATGGAACCTTAAGGCAGTGTATTGATTTCAAACAACTGAATAAGGTCACCATAAAGATCAAATATACTTTCCAATAATTGATGATTTGTTTGATTAGATGAAAGATGCAAGAGTATTTTCCAAGATTGAATTGAGATGAGGTTGTCATCAAGTGAGAATAAAAGAAGAATATATCAGCAAGACAACATTCAAGACAAGATATGGGAATTATGAATTCACGGTAGTGCCATTTGGACTATTAAATGCCCTAGCATTCTTTATGTGTTTGATGAATGGAGTGTTCAGGGAGTACCTAGAAAAGTTTGTAATTGTGTTCCTAGATGATATACTTGTCTACTCTAAGTCGGAAGCGGAACATGAACAAAATTTAAGAATGGTATTGCAAGTTATAAGAGAGCATAAATTGAATGCTAAACTAAGTAAGTACATCTTTTATCAAAAGAAGATTCACTACTTGGGGCATATCATTTCAATAGATGGGTTAACAATTGATCCCAAGAAGATAGAGGCCATTAGAGGATGGCCAACACCAAAGAATGTCACAGAGGTTAGATCATTCATGGGTCTTGCTGGTTATTATTGAATATTCCTAAAAGGGTTTTCAAATATTGCAAGTCCAATCACTTCTTTACAAAAGAAGGGAGTGAAGTTCGAATGGACTTCCAAGTGTGAAAAAAGATTTCAGCAGCTGAAGGACATATTAACAACTACACCAATATTGAAGATTGAAGATCCAAATGAATATTTCATTGTGTGCACTGATGCATGCAAGGGAGGGCTCGGTGGAGTTCTTAGTGAAAATGATAATGTGGTAGGTTATGAGTCCAAAAAATTAAAAGAGCATGAGAGAAATTATGCTACCCATGATCTAGAGTTAGCAGCAATTGTACATGCATTAAAAATGTGGAGACATTACCTCATGGGTAAGAAATTCAAGCAAAGGATAGACCATTGTGGTCTGAAGCATTCGTTTGGACAACCAACACTAAATTCCATACAAACTAGATGGCTGGAATTTCTGAGTGAATATGACTTCAAAATTAAGCATATAAAAGGCAAGGAAAATCAAGTGGCTGATGCACTCAGTAGGAGAGCTCATGAATTCCATGTTGCATCCATCATCATGTATAAAACATATCTGAAAGACAAAATTGTTGTAGCAACAAATTCAGATCATAATTATTTAAAAAAAAGAGAGAGATTACAACCAGGTAATTTTCAACATAAATTTAATTCTTATGAGCTGAAAGAAGATGGAGTTCTCAGGTACAAAGGCAAAGTATATGTGTCGAATTCCAGTGAGATGAAAAACATAGTTCTAAAGAAAATGCATAATTTTTTGTATGTCATAAATCTAGGATATCATAAGACAATTGTCGTTGTGAGAAGCCAATAGTTTTGGCTAGGAATGAAGAATGAAGTGGCTAATTACATAGCCAGATGTCTAGAGTGTCAGAAAGTGAAGAATGAACATAGGAATCCAACAAGGATTCTACAACCATTGCCTATTGTAGAATGGATGTGGGAAGTTGTTACGATTGATTCTAGAATAGTGAAGCAACATGATTCCATCATGGTGGTGGTGGATAAAATGGCTAAGGAAACACATTTTATTCTGGTGAAGACAACACACAAGGAAACAGATATTGCAGAAATTTATATGAAAGAAGTTGTCAGGATACATGGGGTGTCGAAGGAAATAGTTTGAGATAGAGATCCAAAGTTTACTTCCATATTTTGGAAAGGTTTGTTCAAACGCTTTGGAAAAAATTTAAATCTTAGTACAACATATCACCCAGAGTTAGATGGGAAAATAGAGAGGACCAATATAATAATTGAGGATATGCTCAGAATCTATGTGATGGACCCGCCATCAAAGTGGGAAGATTATATTCATTTAGTTGAGTTTGCTTACAACAATGGGTATCATGCCTCATTGAAAATGAGTCCATTTGAAGCATTGCATGATAGAAAATGTAACACACTAGTGAGTTAAGATAATCCAGTGGATAGAACAGTAGTTGGGCCAGAATTGTTAAGGGAAATGGAAGAACAGATGGAAAAGATAAAGAAAAATTTAAAGGTTTCCCAGGATAGTGTCACACACCCAACCCCCCAAGTACCCTTTTAAGGGATGGGGTATAATTTTTTCTCCTTCCTACAGCTTCTCTGAGTTCCTCGAATAAGGGAATCATTTCCTTCTTCTCTCTAATAGCTTTCCAACGATTATAATCTCGTCCAAAACCGAGTTCTGAGTTGAAAGTTATGGCTCCCTGAACTTCTTTGGGTATCATTAGTCAAAGGCCACGTGGCTCCACCTCATTCATACCATCCTACATGGCACTGACAGGACCTTGATTCTCATCCTCTAGAGATGACATGGCCACTGGAGGGGCAGTTGCAGGGGATATATCCCGAGCCTTCATGGGTAACAATCCTTTGGCCCCTTCAATATTCATGTACAGTTTTACAAACTTCCCCAAAGTTTTGAAGTCCAAAGGACTCCTTCCACTCTGGAATCTATGGTGGATATTCTATCCACCCTTGGATCTGACGGTTGAGATTCATCCATGCTTAACACATAGCTTAAACTTGACAGGGGGGTCCCACACTTAATTCACGTCCTGTTCAATGATGCCACATGGGGATATCTAGGCATGCCACATCATCGTGACGTACACGGTCCATCCAATAGAAGATGGATACTTCAATGAGGGGAATTTTAACACTTCAATGCTTTGGTGTTTAACCCACCTTCCTACATCCTAAAATATCCCAAAGTCTTGGAGTCCCGGAGTTCCAAAGTTCTAGAACTCCCACCACGTACTCTGACCTTTGACACTTCAACGTTTGGTCTGTGCACCGACACATCAAATCTTCGAAAGCCCCAAAGTTCCGGAATCCCAAAGTAAGACTTCACCAAAATACTTACGTTGTCCTTCCACTAGTTGATCGAACGATTGGGAAGGGTCCCGAAGGATCCTTAGATCTACGACTCGTATTACTTCACGACTTCAAAATTTATGGATTACGACCATTTAAAACCTTTTCACTTTCAGAGTAGGTAAACACCAAATTTGATTGTAGCTTATATCCAACGGTTAGGAAAGATCCCAATGTTTCTTGGATCGACGTCTCGCGTAATTTCACATTTGAAAAGCTGGTCAGGGTTTAACGATAAAGCGGATCCCACGACAATGGATATGAAACCGCCATTTTCCGGTCAATTGTCCGGCCACCGTTTTGACAGGTTTCCTTTGGCAGGATTTGAATGTTGTGAGGTTCCAACCTCTCTAAATCCTAGACCTCTGAAGTCCCGAAGCCCGGAAGGCTTAACTCCCTTTTATCATAGTGAAGGGTTCCAGGGTCTTGGTCTTATGGTGATTTGACAAGCCCCTAAGGGATACACTTTCATATCTTATCTGATATTTTGTTAAGGATGTGGATTTGAGCCTGTGGTCACTAGGGAGAATGATTTGAAGGAAGCTCCTTTCACCTCAGAATCCAAATCTGGTAACAAAACAATGGTAATTCTAAGGGATTGACAGGTTCATAGTTATCCCATAGAGGATGTATCGACTCTATATTTCCAAGTATGCTCCCTAGATAGTCCTTTTAGGACTTTCCAACCAACACAGAGTTCAAAGCCTTATGCTCCCAAATTCATTTAAAAATCATTATTAACAATTCTCCTTCTCTAAACATAGGTAGGAAGAAAACCATCCACAAAATATGATATTCAAGCTTTGCTTCCAATTTCCCAGGCCACTAGGCCATTAGAGCCACAAATTCTACCATTCAAACAAGGTAAAATAATTTCCATCATCTAGATCAAGAAAAAAATGTACATTAGAACAAAACATCCAAGATAACATAAAAACTTAGAGTCACACTTATCTGAAATTGGAAATTAGTCAACAAATGTTGAAAGGGGTGCTCTTTTCCACCCAACCATAGACACAGTTTTCTCTTTGAGTATTCATGAACTAGACATCCCTTAGATAGACCATGATTCCATGAGATAGATGAATTTTTTATTTTTTCTTAGCTACAACAAGGGACAAAGGTTACTCTCCTTTTCCCACAGGGCCCTAGCAGTTTAGTTTTCTATCCACCTAGAAAGGGAGCCTATTGAAATTGCTCACTCAATCATTGCATCTTTGTTTATCATCTTGATTAGAAAACATTGTCCAAGGATTCCTATACCTAGAATATAATATATTTCTCAGTTATCCTTAGAACTAGAGAGTCTTGCATGCTCTGCTTCCTCTTGAATGGTCTGTAGATTTTAACCTTGTACAATATTTTACTAGAAACATATTTTCAATAAAAGAACAAAAAAGATACAATGGAAAATATGCACATTACACAGATATTTTTCCCCTGGAAACCCAAACCAGTAAAACCAACATATTCTATATTCATTCATAGTGATACATTGTTTACAATAAAATATACATATAGGAGCCAACGACATCCAAAACCCTAACCCAATGACCTAAATTAGTAAACAACCCTAATTCCTTAAACTAAAAATATAAAACCATCGGAAAAACCATGTGCTGAAAAACCACCCAATAATGGACATGAAAATCGAGGTGACATGTTTCTCGAGGTAAAAATAATTTCTCGGGGTGCTGCCCCTAAACCCATGCAACCACCGAAGGGGGGGGCTAGCGACCCCCCCCCCCCGTGCCTGGTGCAATGTAGAAATCAATAGATCTATTCATGCAAAGAATATAACACATACCCAACATGGTCTTTCGACCTAATTGTGTGTATCCTCTTCCCTCTACCCACGATTTTCCTCACTTTTCTTTCCTTTTCCAACAATATTTCATGGGTCAGATCAAGAAGTTTCCAGACAGGTACTATTCCCATTCCTCATTTACTCTTGAGGAAGACTTCCCAACTACTAACTTGACTGGTAATTAAATTTTCTGGGCTAGACGACTATTCTGGGTCTGAGCAATTTATATCCAACATCGTACTGGTCTGCCAGGGTCATCTCAACCATCACTGGTTCCTCTTATTGTAGATTTTAACCTTGTACAATATTTACTGCAAACATCTTTTCAGTAAAATAACATAAAAGATGCAATGGCAAATACAAACATTACACAAAGATTTTTCCCTTGGAAACCCAAACTGGGAAAACCAACATATTCTATATTCATTCATCTTATACATTGTTTACAATACAATATACATATAGGAGACAACGACATCCAAAACCCTAACCCAATGACCTGTATTAGTCAACAACCCTAATTCCTTAACCGGAAATAGAAAACCATCGACAAAAACCATGTGCTGAAAAACTGCCCAACAATGGACACGAAAATCAAGGCAACATGAAAAAATGAGGCAAACATGTGACACGTTTCCCGAGGCAATTTTTCTTTTCCCTACTACTCGTGCAAAGAATATAACACATACCCAAAATTCTCCCACTTGTTGTTTTATTTGCATACATGGGGTTACATGGTTACATAGTCAACAATCCAGGGCATCACTGCCCATGGATCCTCTACACCAAGATAACTTCTCAGTGCTCAAAGATTTTGTTAACGAATCTGCAACATTCTTCAAAGTGTCCACCTTCATCAAAAACACTTTATTTTCTTTAACCATGTCTCTCATAAAGTGATATTGAATATCAGTATGCTTTGTCTTTGAATGATAAGCTAGGTTCTTCACTAGAAAAATTGCACTCTGACTATCACAATCTATCCTTACAGCTTGTTGTACCAACCCAATACCTGAACACAATATTTGTAACCATACTTATTCCTTAATTGCATGAGTGGCTGCCATGTGTTCAACTTTTGTAGTTGAAAGTGCCACTACAGCCTGTATTTTTCTCATCCAACTTATTTCTCCTCCAAACAGGTTAAACACATACCCACTTATAGATCTCCTATGATCCAAATCTCCAGCCCAGTCTGCATCCACAAAGCCATGTATATCCAACACTCTGTCCAATCCTGGTCTTCCTTGGTAGCACAATCCATAGCTAGTAGTGCCACACAAATACTTGAAAACCCTTGTTAATGTTGTCCAATGCTCTTTCTCTGGTTTTGACATATACCTGCTCAAAACTCCCATTGCATGTGCAATCTCCAGTCTAGTACAGACCATTGCATACATCAAACTGCCAACTGCACTCGCATATGGAACATGAAACATGTCCTCCTCCTCTTCCTGTGTCTTGGGACACTGATTCACATATAACTTTACACCAACAAGAATAGGAACCTTGACCGGTTTACATTCCTTCATATTAAATATCTGCAATATTGTCTCGACATATTTTCTCTGATTTAACCAGAGTTTCCTTTTTTTCCGATCTCTTTTAATTTCCATGCCCAAAATGAAATTTGAAGCACCGAGATCCTTTATGTCAAATTTAGAGGACAACTGAGTTTTTACATCCTGGATAATCTCCTTGTTGTTTCCTATCAACAACATGTCATCCACATAGAATACCAAATAAATTGAATGATCACCAATTAATTTAAAATACACACAGTGATCATCTTTGCTTCTTGTGAAGCCAAGTCCCAACATATAAGTATAAAATTTTTGATACCACATCCTTGGTGATTGTTTTAAACCATACAGGGAGTTTTTCATCTTGCATACTAGCTCCTTCTTTCCTTTCACAACAAATCCTTCTGGCTGCTTCATATAGATTTCTTCTTCCAGATCCCCATGTAGGAATGTTGTCTTCACATCCATCTGTTCTACTTCAAAATCAAATGCAACAGAAACAGATAACAAAAATCTTATATAAGTTAACTTGGCAACAAGAGAAAAAATTTCACCAAAATCAATTCCCTCAACCTAGGAATAACCCTTTGCTACTAACTAAGCTTTGTATTTCTCCACTTTTCCTTCTGCATTCAACTTCCTTTTATATACTCATTTGTTGCCATTGGGATTTATTCTAATCGACAACTCCAATAGATCCCAAGCCTCAGTCTTATCCAAGGCTATCATTTCTTCATCCATGGCCTTTTCCCAGAGCTTTCCATCCTCTGAATCCAATGCCTCCCTAACAATTATAGGATCATGATCAGTAATAGACAAAGAAAAAATTGAATGGAAATTAGATGGAGTATACCTTTGCAGTAGCCTTCTTTCTTGAATCGATCTCCTCAATACTAGAGTATGAGGATCTTCTTCTTATGATTCATGTTCTTCTGTAGAGTCTGATTCATCATCCTTTAAATCAAACTCGATTTTCTCTGGTTCTTCCTTACTTGGTAGGACTTCCTGTTTAACAACATCCTTCATTTCTCTAAATACCACATCTCAGCTATACACTACCTTCTTAGTTTTTGGGTTCCAAATCTTATAACCTTTGAGACCATCTTTATACCCAATAAAGATACACTTTTCAACCTTCTTATCTAGCTTACTCCTATTTTCCTTTGGAACATGAACATATGCCTCACAACCAAATACCTTGAGATGTGTGAGAGAAGGTTTCTTATCAGTCCATACCTCTTGTGGACTCTTGTCATCAAGCGCTGATGAGGGTGATTTGTTGACCAGGTAACATGAAATACCCATTGCCTCTGCCCAAAATTCTTTCCCTAACCCGACACCACTGAGCATGCACCTTGCTTTTTCCATCAGTGTTCTGTTCATCCTTTCTACAACTCTATTCTGCTGAGGTGTATATGGAGTAGTCTTCTACCTTTCTATACTATACTTCTTACATATTTCTTCAAATTCATTCCTGTAGAATTCTCTGCCATTATCTGTCCTCAACACCTTAATTATTTTCTCTGTTTGATTCTCAACAAGAGCCTTAAACTCTTTAAACCTGTCAAAGACTTCAAATTTCTTCCTAAGGAAATATATCCAAGTATTCCTTGAGAAGTCATCTATAAATGAGACATAGTACAAATATTTTCCCAATGATGAGACCAACACAGGTCCAAAAACATCAATGTGAATTAGCTGTAAAATTCCTTCTGCCCTCGTTGCACCAGAGGGGAATCTTACCCAATTCTACTTCCCATACACACAATGTTCATAAAAATCAAAATCCAGAGAGAGCAATTAGACATACCTTCAACCATACCTTTATCATGTAGTAGTCGAATACCCTTCTCTCCGATATGCCCCAGTCTTTGATGCCACAACATAACCTTTTCTCCAGAGAATGTATGTGTTCTTTCTTCTTCAACTCCAATATCAGGAACAATGTAACTATTACACCCATCACTGATAGTGATTCCTTGCATCTTATACAAAGTTCCAATCTGAACTACCTTCAACAACACCATTGCTCCTTGAACCATCTTGCAGGTTTCCTTTTCAAATATTGTTTTTACCCCTACATTGTCCATTTTTCTTACAAAAATCAAATTTCTGGCCAATCCTGGGATGTGTAGAACACCAGGTAGTTTTCTAATCCTTCCATCTATGAGCCTCAACTTGAATTTTCCTCGACATATGATTCTAGTTGTCAAGGCATCACCTAGGAAAAAATTACATCCATTATACATTTCATATTCACATAACCACTCCTTGTGGGGAGTCATATGAAAGGTTGCACCTGAGTCAACCAACCATGCCTCATGATCTGCATGTGTGCTTGAATAATCCAAGTAAACATCCCCTCCTTCTTCCTTGGAGGTATTTTCTTCTGTAGAAGGAGATTCTTCAGATCCCTTCTTTTTCTCAACTTTGGATCTACATTGCTTCTTGTAGTGCCATTCTTTTCCACATCTCCAACATACCTTTACAGACTTTCCAGGAGATTTAGATCTACCCTTAGACTTATATCTCCCACTTGAGAAATTAGATTTATTTCTTTCTTGGGAGCGTCCTCTTGCAAATAATTCATCTGTGCTCTGTCCTTTCATATTCTTCCATCTCATCTCTTCGGACAACAAGGATGAGACCACTTCATCAAACTTCAAGGCAATTTTATTACTACCTATGTCCACAACAATACTATCCAACGAGTTTGGTAAAGAACACATTAAAATGATACACTTATCTTCATCTGAAATTTTAATCTCAGCAGATACAAACTGACTTACCATAGTATTGAAAGCGTTCAAATGCTCTACCACCGAGTCTCCATCTCTCATCCTCAGGTTATACAACTTCTTTCTCAGGAATAGTTTATTTACTAGGGCCTTAGAATGATATAAATTCCCCAACTTATCCCATAAATCCTTGGTTGTAGCATCCTCTGACACATTCAGTAATACTGATTTTGAGAGGCACAATCGGATTGTGCTCTTTGCCTTCTGATCCAACTTTTTCTAGTCATCTGCTAAAGTTCCTGTAGGTGCAATACTTGGATCTACCATGATCCACTAATCTCTGTCCACCAACATATATTCCATCTTTAGCTTCCACAGCTCAAAACTTTTCCCATTAAACTTCTTGATCTCCATTTTTGAATTTCTCTCCATTTCTTTTCACGTGAAAAATCAATACCATAGATCTCCCACTGTAACAAGGCGTATCATAGTCCCGAGCCAAACCCTTCACAAAGGCGTCCCCTTGAAGCCAACAAAGATCTGATACCAAATGTAGATTTTAACCTTGTACAATATTTACTGCAAACATATTTTCAGTAAAAGAACAGAAAATATACAATGGCAAATACAAACATTACACAGAGATTTTTCCCTTGGAAACCTAAACCAGGAAAACCAACATATTCTATATTCATTCATTCGATACAGTGCTTACAATATAATACACATATAGGAGCCAACGACATCTAAAAACCTAACCCAATGAAATGGATTAGTCAACAACCCTAATTCCTTAACCGGGAATAGAAAACCATCGACAAAAACCACCCAACAATGGACATGAAAAGCGAGGAAAAAATGCCACACGTTTCCCGAGGAAAAAATAAATTCGTGCAAAGAATATAACACATACCCAACACTTACCATCCCCTCTCATGCATCATGATCCATACTAGCCACGTCCTTTCAACAGTTATGCCACAATTTTCCATTTTTATTTAATAACATAATATATATATATATATATATATATATATATATAATAACAAGGTTAATTATCTTTCCAAAATTCTTATGACGAGTCTGTCCATAGAATTTTATCCAAATATAATTATACTTACAAGTTGGGGGAAACAAGGGTATTACAATCCCCTCCCCCTTAAAGGAACACAAGTAAATGTTCTACCTGCCATTGTGGTCTTTACGTACAACAATGAATAAAAACGAGTATGCATGTTTCATGGCACCCTCTAACTCCCATGTAGCTTCATTTGGACCAAAGTGTTTCCATTGCACCTTGACCTGTGAAATGGTTCTATTCCTTAGTGTAATGTCCTTCATGTCTAGTATGCATCAGGGTTCTGGTAGAAATTCTCCCTCTGGTTCCACCTGGATCACAGACCAGTCAATTATATAATTAGAATCATGTACATATTTCTTCAACAATGAAACATGGAAAACATTGTGTGCTTTCACCGTGGGAGGAAGTGCTAGTATATATGCTACAGGTGCCACTCTGTCCAAAATTTCAAAGGGTTCACAAAACTGAGGTGCCATCTTGGCACACGTTCCCATTCTCAAGGAACTTCTTCTAGGTATAATCCGAAGATACACATGATCCCCTACTTTGAACTCCCTAGGAGTCATATTTTTGTCTGCATAGCCCTTCTGTCAGTTTGAGCCACCTTCATATTTTGTCTTATTCAAACTACTTGTTGTTCCATTTATTTTAATAGGTTTGGACCAAGTGTTATTCTATCCACTGGGTTATTCCAACTAATTGGAATGTTGCATTGTCTACCATAGAGAGCCTCAAAAGAACTCATCTTCAAGGATTCTTGATAGCCATTGTTATAAGAAAACTCTACCAGTGGTAGGTAGTTTTCCCACTTATTGGGATGATGCATCACATGCATCCTTAACATGTCCTCTAACACTTGGTTTACCCTTTCTATTTTTCCATCATTTTGAGGGTGATAATCCGTACTAAATAGTAATTTAGTTTAAAAACCAGCAAACACATATTTCCAAAAGTTTGAAGTGAATTTTGTATCCCTTTTTGATATGATCTCCTTAGGCATGACATGTAATCTAAATATTTGTTTTATGAATATATTGGAAATATCTACTTCCTTCCAAGCTGACTTTACAGGAATGAAGTGAGCATCCTTTCTAAACTTATCCACAATTACCATAATAACATCATTATGCTTGGTGTATTTAAGAAATCATGTGATGAAATCCATGGAGATGGTTTCCCATTTCCATTCTAGAATTGGTAGGGGTTGCAACAGCCCTAATGGGTGTTTGTTCTCCACCTGAACCTATTGACATTCTAAGAACTTAGACAAGTAGTCATCTATGTATTTCTTCATAACCAGAGTGACCAATGTATGGTATTTTATGTAGTTCATCTAGTATGAACCTCTTCAAGTCGTCACACTTTGGGATATGCAACCTACCTTTGTAATTTAGCAGGCCATCATTCGACAGTTGATAGACCTCATACTTCAACCCTGTGGGTTCCTGTTCTAGGTATGATCTCACAGTTTTTAAAAATGCATTTGGTTCTTGTGCACTTTTGAATCTCCCCTTGATGTTTGATTCACAGGTGCTTATAGCTTCCAAATGAATCACCTTCATACTTCTACTGAGGGCATTGACCACTCTATTTTCCTTCCCCTTAATATGTTTGATTTCGAAATCAAATTCACCAAGGAGATCCATCCACTTAGCATGTCTAGCATTGAGTTTGGGTTGGTAAAACAAATATCTCAGCCCACTATGGTCTGTCATAAGTACAAATATTCTTCCTAGGAGGTAATGCCTCCATGTTTTTAAATCATTTACTATGGCAGCCAATTCTAGGTCATGTGTCACATAATCGATTTCATGTGCATTCAATTTTTTGGATTCATAACATATTACATATCATTCTTGCACGAGGACTCCTCTGAGTCCCTCTTTGTTGGCATCTGTACATACCAGGAAGTCCTTGTTTGGGTCTACAATTTTCAACACTGGTGCCTTGATTAAAAGGTGTTTTAATTGGTGAAAACCCTCTTCACATTATGTGGTCCAAAAAATCTTAACTCCCTTTTTATGTAGGGAGGTGATTGGGAAACCAATCTTGGAAAACCCCTTTATGAACCTCTATAGTATCATGTTATGCCCATAAAGGATTTGATATCAAATATGTCCTTTGGTGTAGGCTAATCCATGATGGCTTTGATCTTGTCAGGGTCAACTGCCACTCCTTCTTCAATGATGACATGACCTAAGTAATGGACCTTCTTTTGAAAACAATCACACTTACTAAACTTTGCATAGAGCTTGTGCTCTCTTAGAACTTGAATCACTGACTTGATGGGTTCTTCATGCTCTTCCTTTCTCTTAGAGTATATCAAAATGTCATCTATGAAAACCAACAAAAATCTGTCTAAGAATTTACTGAGTACATTATTCATCAAACACATAAAGGTGACTGGTGCATTGGTAAGCCCAAATGGAACTACCACAAATTCATAGTGCCCATACCTTGTCCTAAAGGTTGTTTTATGGATGTCTTCATCCTTAATTCATAATTGATGGTATCCCAACCTTAAGTCAATTTTGGAAAATATTGTAGCACCCCTTAGCTGGTCAAACATGTCATCAATTCTCGACAAGAGATACTTATTCTTAATGGTCATCTTGTTGAGTTGTCGGTAGTCTATGCACAATCTGAGTGTGCCATCCTTATTTTTCACAAACAAGGTTGGTGCTCCCAAAGGGGATAGACTAGGTCAGATGTAACCCTTTTCCAACGTCTCCTTCAACTGCAATTTGAGATCGACTAGCTCTGGTGTACTCATTCTATAGGGTGCTCTTGACATTGGCACCGCTCTAGGTACAAGTTCTATTGAAAAATCAATATCTCTTCTTGGAGGTAGACTTGGTACCTCTTCTGGAAAAACATATTTATACTCTCTCAATATAGGATGGTCCCCTATGCTTGGTTTATTTTCCTCAACAAAGTTCAACACTTTTATTTCATATAAAGGACATCCTTTTTTTCAATACTTCTTCACTTGAAGTGATGATATTTGTCTCACCGAGATAGGCTTTTGAATTTCATGTAGAGTTCTTTTCCTCCCTTCCTCATCTCTCCATCGAAAGTGGGTGTTTTGGATTTCTTAAAATCTTTAGGGTCATGGCTCCTAGAATGTTTCCTCCTCTTTCTTCTCCTCTAAGAATGTAAACTAGTCTCAATGCTAGACAATTCCTTGGAGTTGTCAGTTCCCTCACTATAGGATTCTTTAGTTGAATCCTTGACATCAACATGCCTCTTGGCTCCATGTTGGGCCTTCTTTGAGGTGCTTCTTCTTGTGTTTCTATTTTCAGGGCCATGCTTTTGTATCTTAGGTGGACTTTGGGTTCTCTTAGTATTATGTCTATCCACATTACTGGCCATCGATACATGTTGCAGTTGCGTCTGTATGTTTGATAGGGTTTGCAACATGACTACATTTATTTCAATTTTCTTTTCTTTTTCTCTCACGAGTCTCTCATTATATTCTTTAAAGATTTGTAATTATTCCATAAGGATTCTTACAGTTTCAACTAAATCTGGAGGGGTTTCCACCGCCATCCTCTCAATATAATCTTCTTCTCTATTGTGGGAGATTTCCTCCAACTCATGGTGTGTCACCATTATTTACATTGTAGTTTTCCTTGCTGTCCACTGACTTTTTAAGAGCCGATAAAATTTTTTTATGTTAGTCAACTGTCCTCAAATTGTATGAAGACATGTAATTTTTTTGTAAAGTAAAATTAGCTTCATTATTCCACATATAACAACAATATGCAGTTCAGATTTAGAACATGTAAACAACATAATGTCTCACTCTTTTCAGTAGTAAAGCTTCAATAAGCTCTTACAGGTGGGTAGGGTAGAGTTCCCTGCCCCTTAAAGGTTTTATATTAAATTTATTTCCACTCTTTCATGAGCTCAAGAAGGCCAAGTGTTGTTTATTTCTCTGATACCAATCTCTCACACACCCAACCCCCTAAGTACCCTTTTAAGGGATGGGGTATAATTTTTTGTCCTTCCTACAAATTCTCTAAGTTCCTTGAATAAGGGCACCATTTCCTTCTTCTCTCTGAGATCTTTCCAATGACTATAAACTCATCCAAAACCGAGTTCTGATTCAAAAGTTATGGCTCCCTAAACTTCTCGGGGTAACATTGATCAAAGGCCACGTGGCTCCACCTCATTCGTACCATCCTACATGAAACTGACACAACCTTAGTCATCATCCTCTAGCGATGACATGACCACTGGAGGGGCAGTTGCAGGAGATATCTCTAGGGCCTTTGTGGGTAATAGGCCTTCAGCCCCTTCGATATTCTTGTACAGGTTTACAAACTTCCCTAGAGTTTCAAAGTCCAAAGGAAGCTTTCCACTCCATAATATATGGTGGACATTCTATCCACCCTTGGATCTGACAGCTAATATTCATTTGTTCTTAACACATAACTTAAACTTGACAAGGGGGGGTCCCACACTTAATTTGTGTCATGTTCCATGATGCCACGTGGGGCTATCCAAACATGCCACATCACCGTGACATACACGATCTATCCAATCAAAGATGGATACTTCAACGAGGGAAATTATGGCACTTCAGCACTTTGGTGTTTAACCCACCTTCCTACATCCTCAAATCTCCCAAAGTTTCAGAGTCCTAAGGTTTTGAAGTTCTAGAACTCCTGCCACGTACTCTGGCCTTCGGTGCTTTAGCGTTTGGCCTGTGCACCAACATGTCAAATCTCCTAGAGCCTCAAAGTCTCGAAGTTCCAAAGTTCTAGACTCCCAAAGTAAGACTTCGTTGAAGTACTTACATTTTCCTTCCACTAATTGATCGAACAGTTGGAAAGGATCTTAAAGGATCCTTAGATCTATAACTTGCGTTACTTCGCAGCTTTGACATTTAGGGATTCTTTCCATTTAACACCTTTTCACTCTCGGAGTAGGTCAATGTCGAATTTGACCACAGCGTGTATCCAATGGTCAGGAAAGATCCCGATGTTTCTTAGATCGATGGCTCACGTAAATTCATGACCTAAAAGTTGGTCAGGGTTTAATGATAAAGCAGATCCCATGACAACAAATAGGAAACCGCTAGGTTTCAGTCAATCGTTTGGTAACCATTTTGACAAGTTTCCTTCAGTGGGATTTGAATCTTGTGAGGTTTCAAAATCCTAAAATCCCGGACCTCCGAAGTCCCGAAGCCTGAAAGGCTTAGCTCCCTTTTAGCATAGTGTAGGGTTCCATGGTCCTGTTCATATGGGGCTTTGACAAGCCCCCAAGGGCTACACTCTCAGATATTATCTGATATTTGGTTAAGTCAATGGATTTGAGCCCGCGGTCACTAAGGAGAATGGTTTGAAGGAAATGCCTTTCACTTAAGAATCCAAATATGGTAACATGACAATGATAATTCTAAGGGATTCACAGGTTCAAAGTTATCCCTTAGAGGCTATCCCGACTCTATATTTCTAGGTTTGGTTCCTAGATAGTCCCTTGAGGATTTTCCAACCAACACAGGGGTCAAAGTCTTATGCTCCCAAATTCATTTAAAACTCATTACTAACAATTCTCCTTCTCTAAATAGAGGTAGGTAGAAAACCATCTACAAAATATGATATTCAATCTTTGCTTCAAATTTCCCAAGTCGTTAGGCCATCAAATCCATTGATTCTACCATTCAAACAAGTTAATTTTTTTTTCCATCATCTATCTCAAGAACAAAATGCACATTACAACCAAACAACCAATACAACATAAAAAATCGGAGTCACACTTATCTGAAATTGGAAATTAGTTGGCAATTGTTGAAAGGGGTGCTCTTTTCCACCCAACCATAGGCACGGTTTTCTCTTTGAGTATTCCTCAACTGGCCACCCTCTAGCTAGACCATGATTCCATGAGATAGATGGTTTTTTTCTTTTTTTCTCAGCTAAAACAAGGGACAAAGGTTACTCTCCTTTTCCCACAGGGCCCTGACAATTCAGTTTTCTATCCACCAAGCAAGGGAGCTTGTTGTGATTGCTCACTCAATCAATGCATCTGTATTTATCAAATTTATTAGAAAACATTGTCCAATCACTCATGTACCTAGAATAGTATAAATTTATTATTTATCCTCAGAACTAGAGAGCCTCACACACTCTGCTTCCTCTCGAATGGTCTTCCAACCTAATCGTGTGTGTATCCTATGCCCTCTACCCATGATTTTCCTCACTTTTCTTTCCTTTTTATAGCAAGATTTCATGGGTCAGATCAGGAAGTTTCAAGACGAGTTCTCTTCCCATCTCATCATTTACTCTTGAGGAAGACTTCTCAACTACCATCTTGACTGGTAATTAAATTTTTTGGGCTAGAAGACTGTTCTGGGTCTGAGAAATTTATATCCAACATCGTATTGGTCTGACAAGGTCATATCAACCACTATTGGTTCCCCTTACCATCCCCTCTCATGCATTATGATCCATACTAGCCACCTCCTTTCAACAATTATGCCACAATTTTCCATTTTTATTTAATAATAGAAACACACACACACACACACACACACACACACACACACACACACACACACACACACACACACACACACACACACAATACCTTTAATAACATTGTTCATTGTCTTTCCAAAATTCTTATGACAGATCTGTCCATAGTATTTATCCAAACATAATTATATTTACTACCTGGGGGAAACAAGGGTATTGCAGATAGGAAAAAACATTATGTAGACAAGAATAAAATATTTAGATATTTTAAAGTGGGTGAACATGTGCTCTTAAAAGTAAAGGAAAAGAGAAGGTCACTAATATTAGGAAGTTCCTCAAAGTTGGTAGCAAGATATTGTGGGCCTTTTGAAATATTAGAAAAGATAGGGCCAATTGCATACATGCTAGCATTTTTTTCATCCATGAGAGTGCATAATGTATTTCATGTATCATTATTAAACAAGTTTGTGCCTGACCCTAACCACATAATTGATTGGAATGTGATCCAGGTGGAGCATGAAGGGGATTTTCGAGTGGAACCACAACGCATCCTGGACCGAAAAGTCAAAGTTATTAGAAACAAGAACTTAGGGATGGTAAAGGTTCAATTAACATGCTACAATAATGAATATGTTACATGGAGGATGAAGAAAACATGCGGGAAGAATACCCTCAAATTTTTGAAAATTTTGAAGAAAAAAAAATGCAAGACTCTATTTTGAGAAACTAGAGTTCCATAACCACATCTCGGAGTCCTAGCCAACTGTGATGGGAACCTTGATAAAAGAATGGCTCATTCCTTGTGTTAGCATTGGTAAGTGAATGATGAATCCCTTTGGTTATCCTTGATAAATGAATGGTGCATTCCTTGATTTGATGAGTTTAGAGGAACATGAGATTTTGGTTGGGACTCTTGTTGTTGTAAAATTGCAGAATTATTATTTTCTGAAAGTATTGTGATGTAAATTCGTGTATGTATGTATATAGACAAAGTGTGCACCGAGGACAACACCCAATTGTAGGGGAAGGGGAATATCAAATCTCCACTATAATCCTCGATTTAATTATTGTTTAATGTAGATATAATATGTGGCTATGGCCAAGCGTTGCAATATGCGAATTGTATTTTTATGTTTTAATAATAAAATGTGATGCCAACTACTAAGGGGACATAAACATAGATGGGGGATGAATTAATCTAGAAGAGAGGGGAGTGTCTAGGATAATGGACAAGAGGAATCCAAGGGGAAAATTATCCATGTATATTAATTCAACCCATTTTCCTAAACTTGTTATTGGTATATGAACCTTCCAATTTTTTTATTGAGTGTTCCCAAAGCCAATCATTAAATACATCTAAGAGGGTGGGTGCGAGTAGTCACATCCCAAAGTTATTGGGCACATGGGGGTTCAGTAAAATCATCTTGGGGAAGAGTGTGAGTCAAGAAAGTAAATCCAAAGAGAGGAAATTTGTATGGGTGTGGACAACAATTTTACACATTGAGTTTTTTGTGCATAAGGAGCAAGTAGAGAGAAAGGAAGAGAGTTGGGAGTTTGTGTATCCATGGAGGGAAAATTCTAGAGAATCCTAGAGCATATATGGAGTGTATTGGAGATGAATACTTTAGAACTAGGTTGTCAGGAATGAAGAGTGAACTCTTGAGTGAGTTGAACTGAAACAACAAGTGTTTATTGTTGTATGCTGGTAGTGTTTCCTAGCAACAAGTTACCTTGAGTTCCCAGCTGAGGGATTCCTAGCTATATGTTCTAGAGAGACCCTAATAAATGAATGGGATACCTGAGGGGATGATATCAGTGAAGGGGTACATTCCTTGGGTTGGGCAAGTCAAGAGGAAGAGAGCTGGTGGAAAATCAGGATAGATGTAGGAAGATATCAATGGGTTGTGAGTTTTATGAGTTGTGAGTGGACTGTGAGAGACCACCCTATTTTTTGGATTACTATCCTCATCTCGGGGGTGACTTGTTGTTGATAATTGGAACAATCAGTCTATGGTTGGGTGGAACGTCCGTCCCAATCAGTTGGTTGCACAACTATTTTTAAAAGATAGGTGTTTTGTCTTGTTTTTGTTGTATTATGAATTTTAATTGTTGTGCATGAATTCTGAGTATGAGAACATATTTCATATGCTATTGTAATGAAGTTTATTAGTTGCATTCATGTCTATTTTAGTATGGTGTATATGCATCAATGTAATGGTAGTGAAGAGTATCTAAATATTTTTTAATCTGTAGATAGAAGCTACATGAAATTAGTTCGTTGTAAAAGACTTAAATTAGTTAGTAAAAATTTCATTTTTATGACTATTTTGCACCATAATGTCCCTCGGTTGGGCTGGGGGATGTTACACTAACAATATTAACAAGAAGAATTTTCCTACAACTATGGATTGTGAGAAAGAAGGTATACCTACAAATACTAGCAATGAAAGAGGCCAACTTTCAATGCCAAATGAGGACTTACTCTATCAACCTTCATTATAACATCTCAATTAAAGAAAAAGAAAGATTAGGTTATGAGATTAAAAAATAAGGTTTAGTAATTGAAAATCCTTGAAAGGGTCATCAAAACTGAGAGTGAATCTATCACACACCCACTATGGCATAATAAGTTTTTCGCCTCTTCTTGAGGGACAGAATCCACAAAGTCCTACAGGGGCATAGTGCAGGCTAGCTCTTCCCTTGTCCACCTCCATGTGATCATTGGTTACGACCACAGGCCAAACAAACTAGGCACCTTTTCTCATTTCGTGACTCAGCGATACAGGCACGCCAAGTCTTTCAACTCTGCAAACCCAGAAACCCGAAATCTCACCTTCGAGGAGATCAACGGTTGTGAGTCTCCCCCTACTCCAACGGTCCTGGCAGTACCAGGATTTCGGTAATCGAAAGTTCGTAAAGTAAGAGAGTCGAGTCTTTCGACTCTTCAAACCCTGAATTCTGAAATGGGATAAGCTACTCGGGTCCACCCTTGTCTCGGTGTCATGTGACCTCTAGCTAGGATGCAAGTCTCAGTGCCTATCTCTTTCAGGTTTCGTGACTTTGCAATTCTCGTTGCATGTGTTCCTTAACTTTTGGAATGTCGAACCCTAAAACGCGATATAGGTCAATAGGGTGTTGACTCCTTCCCTATGACGAGAACATGCCACCTGTCACCTCCACGTGACCCTTGTTCTGGGATGTACCACTTGTCATCCACGTGGATCCTATATCTGGGATGTGCCACCTGTCAGCCCGAGCCATCGGCTTTCGGGACTTAAGAGAACAACTAACTGCCATCCCCTTCTCTCTACAAACCCCAAATTCCGATACATGGGTTCTTGTATGAGATCCAATGATCCCTGGTGGTTTGGATCCAACGGTCCAGATTCTTTCGAAGTTTTCCCTGAACTCGGGCCGCTCACCACGTGTCTCCTTCAATGGACAGTCCAGACCCTTTCAGGACTCCTCCTTTCTACCACAAAGCGCGTCGAGGTTTTGGGCACCAGGATTTCATGGCTTTTAAAAATGAGGTATCTTTCCCTTGGGTTTCCCGGGTGTCGAAACGTCGAAACCTATTCACTCTATACTCGGGGTTTTGTATACCAAGCTTTCGTGACTTGCAAAGACAAGGGGTCTTGCCCTTGGGTTTCCCGGGTGTCGAAACGTCGATCGATAACCACATGTCCTCTACAAATGGACAATCCAGGTAACTCCCCTAGATCTTGGGATCTATGGTCCCGATTCCTTTGCTATTTGCGAAGGCCAAAAAGGGGTCGAGGCATTAACGCCTACGTTCCTTCCTCCAATCTAGCGGTCGTGACAGACCTCAGATCCTCCGAAAGGATCTCATCCGTTCATCTAACAAATGAAAAGGGTATTCTCTTTTGGTATTTGAAACTCACTATCCTTCCTAAACTTCGTCAACTATGAAGGAATTGAGAGCGTTGCACTCTTTCTCTTGGACTTGACTCTTAGAAGAGTCTTCAGCACAACTATTGTGCTCCTTCATCAAGGGGTTCTGGGGTTCTATTTGATCATAGAGAGCCTGTGCATAATCGACACTACCTCTCATGAACTTAACGAACTCCGTCCTCCAAGGGACTCAGGATGACTAGGACAATAAACCATCGTACATGCAACTACACCTAAGATCGATGAACTCACAGTTCATGGCTCTAGCTTAAGACACTACAAAACTCTAGAATTTATGGGAAGAAGTCATGTTCGAACCATATAATTCCTTTCTTGACTAATTATATGACTCAACGGAAAATATAAGGGATACAGTATATCCATTAAGCATTCATTCACATTCCTAAAAGAAAGCACAGCATACCAATTCATACATCGTTACAACTAAATTAAACAGGGTTAGAATTCACTTATCTATTATAGGTTGCCACCAACCAACTGAATGTGGGTGTTCATCCTTCCACCTGACCATAGGCTTAGAGGAATTCAATATTATCACTCTGGCCACCCCCATGCCAAGCCATGATATCACCAGGGAACTCTCACTCTTCTCGAGGGTTCTCTCTCTATTTTCAGTTTCTGTTCGGGTCCTGTTTTCTGCAATTCAGAGCTTTCTCGCTCGCTTGTGGCCTCAACGAGGTTTCTCAGATGCCCTTTGGCATCAAGCTCCTGGCCTTATGTTCGTGATTCACTGGAGATATTAGTGCCTCTCCCTTGCTAGCTCCCGTTCTCATCTGGTGTCTGGTGTCTCTCCTCTCTTGCTGCCTCTGTGTGTATAATTGTCACCTTCCTTCTGTCAGAAGGAAGTTCGGGTCCACCTAGTCTGTCAGACCCTGCAGTACTTTAGGATGATTTCCTGCAGCTAGACCATTCTCCCATTCATGGGGGTGGTTGGTAGTTCAACCATCGGTCCTTGCCTCATTAACTGATTTCTATCCCCTAGTGATATCATGGCCAGTACTTTCAAGGCTTCACCCCCACAGTTAGTTATTGGCAACTCAAATAATAATACATTTACATTTTTCTCATGCATTAGCATGGTAATTCTTATTTTATGATTAATTACAAATTGGGGGAAACAAGGTGTTACAATTCCCTCCCCCTTAAAGGAACACCATCCTCGGTGTTCTTTCTCAAAACACCTGTCATGCCTTCCTCATTCAGCCACTTCAGAAGTCTTGACCTTCATCCTCGGTCAGGTCCTTTTTCAAGATCTGAGTCTTTGTCATCTACCTTCAATAATTCGTGGACACAAGCATATTAACCACAATTTTGTGCAAAAACATCTTACTGTTGTTCAAAATTAAAAAGGAAAATTTCATAATCTTAGCACAATACTTATCTATGTAGTTTGTGGATCTGTATCCACATGGTAGTTTTGTTATCCAAGCTCATCGCTTTCCTTGACATACCCATTGGGTGCATGATTCCAATTCAATAGCTCACATGAGATATCATGGTTTCATCTTCCTTGCAGTCACTCACCCTCCAGGCCCAGGCTCAGGCATCCCCTTCACTGTTATATAGTCCTTCGAGCAATCCATCTTGCCCTGCCAAGGTTTCCCCGCACAGGAGAAATTTCAGAAACTCTATCAAGTCTTAAAGTTGAGGTGTCCCTCAGAATTTCTCTGCCGAGGCATCCCTCCAGCTTATGTTACCTCAACACAATGTATGTCTGGTGATCATGAATTATCACAGGGTTCTCATGGATCAACAGTATCCATGTTCACTATTTTTAGCTGTGACAGCCTTCATCTGTCCTTTCAGGACAAATATTTTTTTCTAAAAAATTTCCTATTCCACAATTTGTTTTCATATTTGTTCCACACAAGAACCAGATTCATAATTATGGGACTTTCCTTCCCATAACATTTTAGCTCAGTAGGAAATCGGTCTTCCTTATGGGCTTACAACATTGCCATATCTAAGACTCCTCCTTCCTGCAATCATTCCTTAGCTAATCAAATTGTTAGTTCTCATGCACATACATTTTATTGCACCTTTACAACATCGTCACAACAATTTCAAAATGGTGCATACTAACAATCAAATTCACTTTCTCAAAAGGAAATACCATTCCTTGCAGTTTGGCTCAGCAGGCAATCAGTCTTTCCTATGGGCTTACCTTACTGCCATGTCCATGACCCTTTGCTTCCTGCAATTCATTCTTCAATCAACCAAACAAATTGTTAGATTTTCCTATATATATATTCAAAACGTAATTCAACATTTCAAAGGGTTTTAACAAATGTGCCACTATCCATGGCCACATTCATACCCAATGCACTCTTGCATTGTTATTCATGCATAACACTAAGACAATAAAATATTTCAGAAGGGTTTCCTACCAAATCCCTTCATACCTTGTGCCACATAGGCACGAATATCTTTATACCGGTTCTTGGCTGCTAGCACTCTCTCTCTGATATTATCCCATCAGTGGTGCTCCATGGGGAATTTTAAAGTCCCTTCAATAATCATTCCACAAGAACCTTCTCATAGTCATCCTTTGATTGAGGTTGCTCATTATTGGCAACTGTCTTTCTCGACAGTTCCAATCTTATTTCTTTCTACACGTGACATACACCATAAGCACATTAGTCGTCATGTAAATTAAAATGCAATTACCATAGCATTAAATTAATAAAATATTTTCAGACATGTCTCAACATATATGTATGTACTTCATCACACTGTCCTTAATGTTTTCATGAGTGCAACACAACAGTTCTCAATCGTTTTTACAACATTACAACCATCATTACTACGGTGTCAAAACATTTTCGTTCATCAACATATTAGCTTTCTCATCCCATAGAAAAGCATAATACACAGCAATGAAAGAATTGAGGGCTCTCCCCTTTTTCAAATTCTTTCTACATCACCTGGGACTTTTCATCCCAGTTGAGTTATCTCTAAGGTTTCACTTCCTTTTCTTAATCATGGCCTCAACCAAGCTTAAGCAGTTAAATGTACTCATTTATTCATTTAATCATACTCGGGGGATCTACTTGCCTCTTACCAACTATACTGGTTTCCACAACTGCTCTTTTTTTGAGCAGCCTTGGTTAGGCCTCACCCTAACCCTTTTTGGGATACTGCAACATGCTTTAATAACAACTCTTTTCTCATAATGAAGTATGAACATGTGCATCCTACAAACTTCCATTCGGTTATCAGAATGGTCAATATTTAGTTGTTAGTCTTCTATTAATTACATGATTCTTTCAAAATGTAATCCAGGATTCTTATATATATATGGACAGGCCTTGCAGCCCATTGTTTAACCTTAAAAAATTATTAGGGTTGTGACTCTGTCCTTCTGACAAAGTCCTTACATAGTTCCTCTACCGAGAACTCCTTCGGCATGCAACTTCCTTGTTGCATATCCATCACTATCTTTGATGGCCTCAAGCTCGAATTAGCTTCAGCTTGTTGATAAGCATTCTTTAAGGGACATAGACATATCTTTCTAGTATGTATTCCAGATTATGCATCAACACATGTTCTAGGTTTTTGCTAACTTACATCCACGATGTACTTAGCTATACTCATAATCGTAATCCTGTGTGCAGTTTCCATAGGTATATTTTATAGCCCACATGCATCTTTACTATTAAGATCAGTCAATTCAGATTCATTCACAATCCTTCTCAAGTGATGCTCAAAGGCATAATCATTTGTCTTTTATTATGACAAGAGAGAATCTTTGCTCATTTACCCTTTCATCTAATTATATTGGTACTTCCTGAGCAAATCGAATACATTCCCCTCAGGCTATTATTTGGAACAGAACTTTCATGACTCCCCAGAATGGAGTCATCTATGCCTCCATAGTATTCATTTAATCTAGACAAGAGCAATACTTGCTTTATATTTCGCTCATCAGGGCAATCATATTGGGACTCTAGTATACTTCTACTCTTACATCATACATGTGCATTACTTGCACATTTAATATCATTCATACCTTAGTGGTATTAATATTAAGCTTCGTATTATGAAGCTTCACACTGCATTCAACTCATGCGTATTCATCATACTAGCTCACTCCTTCTCCTCACGCGACCACCGCCAGTGACCACGATCTGAACAAAAGGTGCTTCACGTTTCACGATTTTGGGATTCATGTTGCAAGGAACTTTGGTTCCTCAATCCCTGAAATTCGAAAACCCGAAAGACCAAAGCTAAGGTTTTCTCGGCTCTTTTATTCACATGACCCTTTGCTCGGAACCTGGGGTCAACTCCCAGACACGCGTTGGGATCTCGTGTTTCGGTGAATCCATGGAAAACGCTCCACCATTTCCCAAAATTCTGATCCATGTGGGTCTGACAGCCTGGATTCCACAGTATAGATCTCTCTACCAATCAATAGTCCTGATCAAATCTCGGCTTTCCGCCTTTCAAGATTCTGGCAGAGTCTTGACCCATTAACTCCCGATTTTGAATCCCCGAAACGTGTATGCGTCAGATCAATGATCCACCGCCTGTCTCGATCCAACGACTCAGGTTGGATGTCAAGATTTCATGACATGTGAGTCCTCAAAACTCTTCCCATTGACTTCTAAACCTCTGACTCCCGAAGATCCAATTACACCATATCTACGGTTCAAGTCATCCACTAACGAACGACCTTGATTAAATCGGTGATTTAGCTAGCGCGAATTTGGAAAGTCTACGCTTCTATTTTCCCAATAGACGAAACCTTGAAGCTCTAGATCAATGACTCTCGTTTATTCCAATCCAATGAATACTATTCCTCCTGAGCTTGTGAGTGATGAGAGGTTATCATCCTTATCTTTTCCGCTGATCTACTAGATCTAATGGTTCACAGAATTTTGGTATTCCTCCCTCCGATAATTCCGCCGTCCATTCAAATTTTCAATAACTTACAGCCACAAACTTGGCATCAACTCTTCTGGAATCATCCTCTGTGTTCAACCTCTGGAGCTTTCAAACTTTAACACAAGCTTGTTTCTATATGCACTCCCTATGCTCTATATGCACACTCGGCATATGAAATTCCCCGCTATCTCTTTTGAGCTTTTAAGTTACTTACAGGACTAATCTCATAGTCATAACTCATATGGATGTTACCCTCTCTTTATGGGAACAACCAACAAGGGTCACTCTTGGGAATTAGCAACAGTCCCAAAGGACTCCTCTTAATCTTATTTAAACAAATTATCCTTGTTGTCAATCCTAACTATTATAGGTTAGGTAATCTGACCCTACATATTTTCATCAGTCCTCTCAACTGTGAGGAGTTATATGCTCAGGGTTTAGTCTTTTAATAATGAAATAATTTATAACTTTCTAAGGACCCTACCAGCCCTTACAAGAAGGAGTTCTTCATTTGGATCTTAATTCTTGCCTAACTAGCCATCTCAATTGCAAGAGACTCTACCTGCTTTAGTAGGTAGCCATCATCACACTATAATAGAACAAATTAGTTCCTATCCCTTGTCTGGCTCGTGCAACTTCATAGCACAATTATTCCACCTCTGTTATTCACACTCAGGTCTTATCAGTAATAATGATCAGTGCATTCCCACTCCTATAAGAGTAGTTACCATTTTAACAAAGGGGTTAAAGAAATTCCCAATTTATAGTTTCATTCTGTGGTCCTTCTTCTTAAAGAGAAAATGCAGATAACAATATTTCTTTACGCAGCTCGTACATGAGCCCAACCAGGCCAAGTGTTGTAACCATGCTTTGATACCAATTTGTCACACACCCACTATGGCATAATAAGTTTTTCACCTCCTCTCGAGGGACAGAATCCCCGCAGTCCTACGGGGGCCTAGCGCAAGCTATCTCTTCCCTTGTCCACCTCCATGTGATCGTTGGTTACGACCACAGGCCAAACAAACTAGGCACCTTTTTTGGATTTCGTGACTCAGCGTTACAGGCACGTCAAGTCTTTCAACTCTGCAAACCCCAAAACCTGAAATCTCACCTTCGAGGAGATCGACGAATACAAGTCTCCCCCTGCTCCAATGGTTCTAGCCATATCGAGATTTTGGTAATCGGGAGTTCGTAAAGAAAGAGAGTCGAGTCTTTTGACTCTTCAAACCCCGAAATCCAAAATGGGCTAAGGTACTCGGCTCCACCCTTGTCTCGGTGTCATGTGATCTCTAGCTAGGACGCAAGTCTCAGTGCCTATCTCTTTCGGGTTTTGCGACTTCTCAATTCCTGTTGCAAGTGTTCCTTACCTTTTGGAATGCCAAACCCTGAAACGTGATATAGGTCAACAGGGTGTAGACTTCTTCCCTATGATGAGAACACGCCACCTGTCACCTCCACGTGACCCTTGTTCTGGGATGTACCACTTTTCATCCATGTGGCTCCTACATCTGGAATGTGCCACCTGTCTGCCCGAGCCGTCGGCTTTCGGGACTTAAGAGAACAATGAACTACCGTCCCCTTCTCTCTACAAACTCTAAATTTCGATTCATGGGTTCTTGTATGAGATCCAACGATCCCTAGTGGTTTGGATCCAACGGTCCAAATTCTTTCAGAATTTTCCCCAAACTCGGGTTGCTCACCACGCGTCTCCTCTGATGGACTGTCCAGAACCTTTTAAGACTCCTCCTTTCTACCACAGAGCGCGTCGAGGTTTCGGGCACCGAGATTTTGTGACTTGCGAAAAAGAGGGATCTTTCCCTTGGGTTTCCCAGGTGCCGAAACGACGAAACATATTCACTCTATACTGATTTGGGGTTTCACATACTGGGCTTTCACGACTTGCAAAGACAAGGGGTCTTGCCCTTGGGTTTCCCGAGTGCCGAAACACCGACTAAAAACCATGTGTCCTCTACAAATGGATGGTCCAGATAACTACCCTGGATCTTGGGATATACGGTCCCGATTCCTTCACTATTTGCGAAGACCAAAAAGGGGTCAAGGCATTAACGCCTACGTTCCTTCCTCCAATCTAGCGTTCGTGACAGACCTCAGATCCTCTAAAAGGATCACAACTGTTCATCTAGCAAACGAAAAGGGTATTCTCTTTCAGTATTTGAAACTTGCTATCCTTCTTGAACTTCGTCAACTATGAAGGAATTGAGAGCGTTGTGCTCTTTATCTTGGACTTGACTCTTAGAAGAGTCTTCAACACAACTATTGTGCTCCTTCATCAAGGGGTTCTGGGGTTCTATTTGATCGCAGAGAGCCTGTGCATAATCAACACTACCTCTCATGAACTTAACGAACTCCGTCCTCCAAGGGACTTAGGATGACTAGGCGAGTAAACCATCGTACATGCAACTACACCTAAGATCGATGAGCTCACAGTTCGTGGCTCTAGCTTAAGACACTACATAACTCCAGAATTTATGGGAACAAGTCATGTCCGAACCCTATAATTCCTTTCTTTCCTAATTATATGACTCAAAAGAAAATAGAAGGGATACAATATATCCATTAAGAATTCATTCACATTCCTAAAAGAAAGCACAACATACCAATTCATACACCGTTACAACTAAATTAAACAAGGTCATAATTCACTTATCTATTACAGGTTGCCACCAACCAACTAACTGTGGGTGTTCGTCCTTCCACCCGACCATAGGCTCAGAGGCATTCAATATCAACACTCTGGCCACCCCCATTCCAAGCCATGATATCACCAAGGAACTCTCACTCTTCTCGAGGGTTCTCTCTTTGTTTTCAATTTCTGTTTGGGCCCTGTTTTATGCAACTCGGAGCTTTCTCTGATCCAGATTATTTTTGGCACAAAATGAGAGTGGAGATATAATAAATAAATGCACAAAGATATCGTAGATATTCAATAATATAATAAAAATGTATCAAATATGCAACCATAAACACAGATATACAGTAATACACGATTTCTATTAATGAAAGAAATGTACAGAGACTGTAAAATACAGAGTGAAAGACTCGCTATAATGGTGGTAGGTTATCTCTGAGAAGAGATGTGACGGCTACTCGCATTCGCAAGAATATGGTTACAATGAGGGTCTGAAGGCCCTTTTACAATAAACGAGAATGAAAAAATTCCTATAGATCCAAAAACCTAACCCTAGGAGATGAAGCACCAAAAGTCATGTGGGCTCCTTTTGGGTAAGTTAGTACATCAACTTCCCGGGGTTGTAACTTTTGCATACGATCTCTATTTTAGGCGTATGATAGCTCATTGGAAAGGTATCATCGAGGAGATTCATTTTGGCGGCTCAATCATGCCTTTGGATATCTTTGAGAACCTCGATCTCTAAAAACCTTCATTTAGGCCCTCAAAATGGCCCGGGAAGTTAAAACCTGCTAAAAATAGTAAATTGTCAAAATTGCCAGAAAGTTGTTTTGAGTCAGTTGGAAAAGGTGGGTGGCCACCGATATCCACCTGGATCATTCTCGCTCTCTTGTGGCCTTGGCGAGGTTTCTCAGATGCCCTTCGGCATCAAGCTCATAGCCTTCTGTTCGTTTCGCTGGAGAGCTTCGCGCCTCTCCCTTGCGAGCTCCCATTCTCGTCTGGTGTCTGGTGTCTCTGCTCTCTTGTTGCATCCATGTGTATAATTGTCACCTTCCTTCTGTCAGAAGGAAGCTCGGGTCTTCCTTGTCTATAAAACCTTGTGGTACTTTAGGATGACTTTCTACAGCTAGACCATGCTCCCATTCATGGGGGTGGTTGGTAGTTCAACCACCGGTCCTTGCCCCATTAACTGATTTCTCTCCCCTAGTGATATCATGGCCAATACTTTCAAGGCTTCACCCCCATAGTCAGTTATTGACAACTCAAAAAATAATACATTTACATTTTCCTCATGCATTAGTATGGTAATTCTTATTTTATGATTAATTACAAATTGGGGGAAACAGGGTGTTACAGAATCTTTAAAGGGACACAATTTAAATATGTTGGATGAGAATGACATTTTAAGAGATGAAAATGAGTAGCTAAAGAAAGAGAACGTCATATTCACAAAACAAGTGTACAAGTGGTTCAAACAAAATAAGAAACTGAGGTTGCAAAACCATAACCTACAAGTAAAAATCCTCGTGTGCATACAAAGAAGAAAAATTAAAAAGGAGGTTGAACAATTTTGTCAAAGTGCTTCCACCATATGGTTATATCTATTCCCAAATCCACTTTTACCTCAAGACCTGTTCCTTTTTGTGGCACACACACCTCCATTCTAGCCAGGGATTTCTCGTAGCAATGATGTTTAAGATCATAAGGTAATAACTATTTCATTTTGATTTCATAAATTAGCAAACAAAAATCGGTTTTGTTATCTGCGTTTACTAGAACAACTGGATTTTTTTAATCGATCATTTATGTTACATATGTGATCAGTTGTGAAGGAATTGGACACATGGGTTATAAACCTTGTTTTCATAGGATGGTGTGTTGCTCATTGTTCCAACAGATTTAATCCAAAATCTCATGGTCAACGTGAAAGATAACCCAAGTGTGAGCATGGAAATTTTGTAGCAACAAGAACGGGAATATGGAAATCTTTAAAGATAATGTTTGAATATTTTGCTCAAGGATCAAATCAATGATATTAGGAAAGAAAGTATTTTGTAATAACTAAAAGGAGTAATATTAGATTAGTTAATTACTACATTCAAGTATTATAAATAGTTAGAAATGCAAGGACCACAGGAGGAATTTTGAAGAGCTAAAGGGTATATTTCTCTTGCCTGATAATTTTGGATTTTTCTCTAAGGGACCATTATTTGAAAGTGGATTGTTATTTTTATTCAAGACTCTTTTATATACTTGATCTTTCTTGCATTTTCAAAAAAATCAGATTGCAGGTAGGTATTTCTATTAGTTTTATTCAAGACCATTATTTGAAATTGGATTGGTATTTTTATTCAAGATTATTTTATGTATTTGATCTTTCTTGCATTTTCAAAAAAATTAAATTGTAAGTTGGTATTTCTATTAGTTTTAATCTAATCCTTTTTTGAAAATTCTAGTTGGTTAAGCATTTTGTTAAATGAAGCATAGTTATTAGCATTGCATTTTGTTATTGTTAATTAGCTCTTTTTTCATTCAAACATCATAAAATTTGTTTTTTGATTCTTATATTATGCCAAACTAATTAGATATTAAGTAGAAGATCATCATTTTCATTTAGGATTAATTTTATGAATTATGATAATTGATGAATGTTTTTTTAAAAGATGAAGAGTTTTTAGGAATTTTTCTTAATATTTCTTGTTAGCTAACATAAGTTAACATTTCATCCAGTCAATTTATTGCAGGTTGTGAATGAACATGATATAACTTTGGAACATAGTTTATTAGACTATTGTCTCATAACTATATGTTTTTTAAAATTTCTGATTATCTCTTTGGTTATCATTGAAGTGTAGATGTAATGACTGCTATCTATTTTTAGCAACAATTGTTATTGTACTTGAAGTATTCTTGAGGTGACGAATTATTTCTAAATATTAAGAATCTATCTTTATTTTCTACACTCTTTTAGCTTTGTTCTCATTTTTTAGGTAGGAATAGTGTATTAGTCTCCTTTTCTTTTTGTAAACATAGGTTAAGTTAGATTAAAAGCTTAAACAATAAAGTCTCTTTTTGAAAAGAAAACATTTTGAGTGGCAAAACGAGCCCACAAATTGGTTGGAAACTACCATCCAAAACTAAAACGAGCCTAATTGGGGCTTGTGATTGAGTAGTTGTCCCTTGTTGCAAGAGAGAATTTTCCCGCCTGTCAACAATTGAAGCTAGAAGGAAGTCAAAGTGGCATACATGGTTGGTAGATCATCTCGTGGTGCCAAGTCATTATAATCATCTCATAACAAATCAACTCCTAAGAGGATTCCTAAATCTACCAATGGGTCTTCATCTCTTAAACAAGGTTCAATGTCCAACTCACCTGAAATGATAAGAAGTCCCCAAGAGGTATGATCCCAATATAACCTTGTGTCATCATCTCCAATTTAACATGTTGATTCTTCCATTTATGAAGAAATCACTGTAATTAATCCACAACTTCAATTATCTAGGGTTCTAACCAGAGCACAGTTGATGTTTATTTTTTTTAGACCGAAACAACAAGATTACGAGGGTATAGATCCCCCTGTGTTTTTATAGAGGTGGTACTCCTATTCAAGTTTTTCTAGAATATTCTCTTTGAATTTTTCAGGACAATATATATATGTGTGTGTGTGTGTGTGTGTGTGTATGTGTGTGTGTGTGTGTGTGTGTG
>ML787036.1:162321-178962 GCA_009831015.1 Picea engelmannii
AGAGAGAGAGAGAGAGAGAGAGAGAGAGAGAGAGAATGTTATATAACAAAATCCAAAATATTTATTGCTCAATTAAGATAAAAATGATAAATATACACCAACAGTTCATGAGAAAAGGGCCAGGAACCTTCACTCATAAAATATATAATTGGAAGAAATGATATATACAAATTATATATTATAATAAATGGAAAAAAGATCTCATATTCATAACATTCATAAAGTATCTTTGATCACATTTATAGGAAGAAAACAAATGGCCCATATATCAAAGAACCTTAAAAGAGTTTTTCATTAGAAATCAAAATAAGATTTTGATGAGTCAATTTCAAATATCTTATCCTCAAATATTAGAGTTCAAAGATACAGTCAAAATTATCCCTGAATTGGTTCTCTGGGATTTTCTCAATATGATAAAGTCTTTACAGTTTGATGAAAAATTAAAGTGTGTCTAAAAAGACTGGGATTGGGGCTCCCGTGGAACATAAAATGAAAAATAAGAGAAGAGAATGGAGTCACTAAATCAAAGAAAGAGCAATGTTGGACCTAGAAAGAAAACAAAAGAAAGGATCAAAAACCAATTATGTTCTTTAGGGAAATAATAAACGTAATTGGATGATTTTTTATCTAGAAAGATAAAATTTTGGGGATAAATGTGATTTTTAGACTTACTGTGATGAGTCTCTCTCTCTCTCTTATTTTCTTTTCGATGCACCTTTTGTATATTTGTTTGTTACGGTTATGTGATCGGTATCAACTAATTCCATTGGACCCTCGATAATCTTGATTATAGCCCCTTTTAACCATTCTTCAATATATTGCCACAAAGGAGAAATAATCACCTCTTGTTTGACTTTGATTTTGAACAATTCATTTTCATATTCTTTATAGTCAATTGAAATATTTTTCAATGTAGTTTCAATATCCGTCTATTGGGGTATTCAACAAGCCAATTACCAATGTTATCTTCAATATATTCAATCATACTATTGAAATTCTCTACTGATAATTTCTTTAATTTTTCCATGCTTTCTTCGAACTGTTGTCCTATTTGAAGCATTGAATTTGAGATTAGCTTTGAAAATTCTACTTCAATGGTGTTGCCCGCAATATCTAATCCAGTCAATTTAGAATAAGCTCCAGTCTTTTTGGATGTTAATTCATTGAGTTCATTTGATAATTCCCTTAGTACATTAATTCTTTGAATCCAAAATTCCTTTAGTTTCTCTATACGAGCTTGAGAAGGTAAGTATTCTTGTTTTATTTCATATCAAGTCATTGTTGAGACCTTCATAATGAATGTGGAAAGTCCATCCTTGAAAAATCCTTCATCATTTTCAATGTCAGCTTTCAAATATTCTCTGGCATTTTGAATCCTAGAACCAAGAGAAACAAAGCTACTTGCTAGATCCCATGTATTTAAATAAGAGACATTATTTTCTTAATAGTTTGTTCAACATAATGTCTGGTTGCAACAAGTAAGCTTGAGGTTCCTTTTAATCTCATACTTGACTCTAGAGTTTTCCCAAAATTTCTTCCAGGTTGAACTATTGCAATAGGGGTGGCTAATATTGGTGGAGGCATTAAATTAAAATCTAATTCTTGTATCCTTTCTTTAAGTTGGGAATTCTCAGCTTCCATATCGTCTATTGAAACATCCAAAGCATCTCTTGTAACCTTATGAATCTTAGTGATTCCAGATGGAATCATGTTATTAATTTTAAATGTAGAACACGTTTTTCCTTTTTTATTTTTTGAAAGGGTTCTTTCAAAAATCAATTTTCTTGAATCTTTGTTAAATAAAGAATTATGTACAGAAAATGATTCTTCTTTTGAAAACTCTTCGTTTTGAATAGTTAGTTCGACCATGGATTTTATATTTTCCTGTAATCATTATTCATTATAAAGGAATTGGATATTTTCTATATCAACTTCTAAATCCATGTATTCAAGAGGGATCTCACTCTCAAGTATGTTCTCTTCAATTTCTTGTTGAGAATTAGTTCCCTTTCTTTTTACTTGCAATTTATGAGACTTTTCCAATTTTCCCCGAGGAGGGTTTTTATCACCTCCATCATCTGAATTATTCATTGAAGAATTTTTGTATTGAGATGTTGTAGACTAAGAGTTATTTTTGTATACGGTTCTCTTTTGGGAAATAATAGGAGATTGAACATTATTTTCATTAGTGGGTTTTCCTTTCTACTTATACTAATTTTTCATACTTATGATGGTTTCAATATCACCTGCTTTATTTTCAATACATTCAGCCTAAGGATCATGGTTGTCTCCTTCTTCTTCTCCAGATATAAAAGTATTAATATGTGTATTACTAAATCCAATTGATACCATGTGATCATGAAAAATATGTTTAGGGTCAAAACCCTTAATCTCTTTTGCAAATTTCATGTTATATTGATCAAATTGTGTAGCATATTTATCAATTTTAGCAGTTCCTCTTAGAAATATTTTGTTGACCTTCCAAGGTAGTGGGATAAATTGATTCTTCTTTTTCTCATAGAATAAATGCAACCAGGACTTGTATTGTCTTTCCACTTCAACAACAAATAATCTGTCTAGAACATAGTAAGGAAGATAAAGGGGTTTTTCATGAGAGCAGTAGATCCTTATAATATTGTATTTTTCCATCTCTTCTACAATACACTTCTTATCCATAAAAATTAATGCTTCTTGTGACAATATGGATGTATTTTCTCCAAAGACCAACTTCTTAAAAACACACACAAATTCATTATATACTTCATAAAGGTAGTGAGCAACCTTTTGCCTCCACATGGCTTGATACCACATTATGACCAGGTCAACGTTACAATTTACCCTTTTCCCTATGTTGAATCCCTTGAAGATATGACAATAAGTAATAGCAAATATCAAGTAGGAGGCCATGTAGAACTTCTTAGTGTCTTTAAAATTTGACAGTTGTGAAGAAATTTCAGTAGATATAATTTTGCCCCAATAAAAAATTGCTTGTTCATGGATTGTAAAATACAAGATATAAAGAGCCAACCGAGGGATGATTTCTGTAGAATATTGTCTTGTAATTCTAGTAAAAATCCATGCTACTTCTTAGTAATGTTTTAGAATTTAAAAAATTTAGTGAGAAAAAAACTTCGACCACTTTAGTTTTAGAATTTCCAAGGATAAAAATGGCTCCTAAGGAAAAAAATTAAATATTTCAATCAAATAATCTTGACACTACTGAATAAAATCTCGGAAGATTTTAGGCCTACAGAAAATGTAATTATTGAATTATATACTACATCATTCTCATCATCTATTTCTATTTTTGTTAAAAGAGTCGGTAAAACAACTTTAGAAAGAACATTTGAAGAAAAACTAGATGTTGAAAAGGAAATGATAAGTATCGTTAGTAAAGCCCCATCTGAAGATAAAATAACTTTTTCACTAGCTAGGAGATAGAATGTGATCAAAACAAATGAAGTAAAGAAAGATAAAGAAACATTTAATATGGATGGTCTTCAAAGAATAATTTAGAAATCAACCAATGATATTGTATATTTCAAGAAACATTCAGGAGAAATTTAATCATACCAGAGATCTTGGAAACCTCCTTTTAGGAGAAATTCTCCACCTCCTACTAATCCAAATATTCCCCCCTGAAGAAATACCTATAGAAGAATTCACTCAAGATCATTATTGTCAAGCACATGAGGCTAATCATTCTGAGAAAAATTGCCCAACATTTATTAACATGTTTAAAGTTTTTGTTGCAATGGATGAGGATGAAGACGAAAAAACATGTGAAGATGAGAAAAGCGATGATCAAAATATTGGGTCATCAATCAATGTCCTATGAGATGTTACTTGTGGGATAATTAATGATGATGATAAAGAAGAAAGATCTGAAGAAATTTGTATTTCTCAAACCATAAGTAAAGATACTCCTTCTAGATCCTGAAGTAATAACTATTCCCTCCCCTTCTAAGAAGTTAGTTTCTTCAAATAAGGTAAGCTCTTCTCAAAACAAACCATCTTCTTTTTATGATGTTCTAGATTATGATATTGTAGAGGATATGCAAAAAACAAGAGCTAATATTTATGTTTTTGACTTAGCCAAACTAAATCAACATAAAAATAAGTTAATTCATGCCTTGCAATCAAAATCTGAAAAAGAGAAATCAACTCAAAAATTTTCATCTAATGTAAATGCTACTGTAATCAAAGATAGATCTAGTTCACATACTCCTCCTTTTCTCTTGACTTTTGATATTTTTAATAGGAATACGCATAATTGTTTGATAGATTCTTTGGGCTTCTTCTAATGTCATGCCTTATTTGGTATGCAAAAAGTTAAACAATAGCATAAGAAATCTTGTATACAAACTGTACAATTGGATAGGTCAAGTGTTAAGGCACTAGGAGAATTGAAAAATATTTTTATGGGGTTACCTTTGTATCCAAAAGTTCATCAAACCATTTATATCATAGTAGTTGACATCCTCAAAGCTTATTTTTTACTTTTAAGTAGGGATTGGTTAAAAAAACTTCATGGTTACTTTTCAACTGATTGGTCACATCTTTGGTTACCTTTGAATGGTCGGCCAAATCAAATAAAGATAGAACGAGAAAATCACATCAAATATATTGTTGCAAATTTGAATGACCCCAATGAACCCATCATGTTTACAGAATCTACATTGGGAAAAGTTTTCATTGACTCATTATTAGGTAATTTCCTTGTGGAACCTTCACCTTTTCTTGAATTAGGTTTGCATTCTAAAATTTTACATTTCACCCAGGTTCTATAATATGATTGTTCAAAATTAGAAAATCTTGATCTAGTTAAAAGAAAAGAATACCAGATTTTATATTTTGATGGTTCTAAATAAAATGAAGGTGCAGGTATTGGATGTGTTCTCAAGGATCCTTCAGGAAACAAAACATTGATAACATGTAGACTAGAGTTTGATTACACCAATAATGTTGTAGAGTACGAGGTTCTTATTCAAGGCCTCAGAAAAGCAATATATCTTAAAATAAAATAAATAAGAGTAGTTGGTGATTCAAAAGTCATAACGAAATGAGTGAAGAACATGATTCAGTATGCTTTTAATTGCCTTAAAATTTACCAACACGAGATAATGAATTTAATTATAATTTTGAAGATTCTGATATTATCTATGTGCCTCGAGCACTAAATTTTGAAGTCAATCTTGTAATAACCCTAGGACAAACCCCAATTATAATGTCCATATAGGTTGGTGAGCCAAGACATTTTGGGCTAGAGTACCTTTGTGTGTGTGTGTGTGTGTGTGTGTGTGTGTGTGTGTGTGTGTGTGTGTGTGTGGTTATTAGGCTAGAGAAATAGATGATCAAAGGGCCAACGATCCTATCATTGTAATATGTAGTCACACCCAGATTATTAATAAAAATACATCACTGTTGTAGACCAACTGGACAAAAAGAGTATGGGGGGATAGAACTCCACTATAAGGGAAATGGGGTTAAGAGTCTAGGAAGAGGGGCTAAGCCAAGGGGGCTTAAGAACAAGGGAATATTATATTAATATTTCCTAAAGTCTAAGTTATGGACATATTTTATCCTAAGTTCCTAAAGAAAGGGAACATATCAGCAAGTGGGGGCAAGTGGGGGCAAGGTAGTTCCCAACATGACAAGTTTCAAGTTGGGACCATGCGTACTTAAAGTGCTAACTTAGTGTAATTTGGGATCATTCACTCATCATTCTCTCATATTCACTCACTCCCTCTTTCTATACGTACACTCTGCCATCCATTAACCATACCTGTACCTATGAATCTTTGGAGCTATAGTAATAAAAAAAATTAGGTAATTGGAGTTGAAGAAGCGGGTTGTTAGGCTCGTGTACATTTGGAGAGGCAAGTTTCCTGGCCCGTGAGAATTCTTTCCAAGTGAGATAACTAGTGGAAATTGTTTCCCGATGTGCCAAGCTATAGCTACATATCTCTGAGACTTCATGTTTGGCTTGTTGCTGAAGCTTGGAAGGGAAGTGGGGTAGCCAAATGATTGTTGAAAAGAGAAGGGGCACACTTCCTAGGGTGGGATAGGCATGTGGGGAATGAGAGGTTGTTGGTTGTTTTCTAGAGTTGATGACTTAATCTGAGCATTTATTTTTTCCATAGACCTTAGCCTAGCTTAGGATTCCTTTTCCCTGGTGGAGTTTTAGCCCCAACTCGGGGATGACCTGATGTTGAGAGTTTATGAGTAGTAAAGTCTATGGATGGGAGGAAATTCCGAGGTATGCACAGAGTTGGTGGTGTATTCATAATATAAGTGTATTCCATGTGTTTGTTTTAAATGTTGTGTTATTATTTCTGATATTTCTGTTATGGGTTTTTACTGTTTTAGTTATGCTTAAGTTTAAAATACTATAGAGATTCATAGGACTGCATTTATGTACACATGCAAAGAATTTTTATTGCAAATTTAATGGTATCAAAGTTGGAATTTTTATGTGGAATGTCCCAACTTAGGGCTAAGGATGCTACAAATTCGTTAGCTAATGTCGCTTCCATATTAATTCCTTCAACATATTTTTCTCTTGATAAATTTTTGGATGAACTGATTTTCAGGCCCTTGGTGCCAGATAATTTTACAAACTGGAGGGTCTTCAATGATGATGACCAAATTTTAAAATTCCTTACACAAGAAGGAACTTTAAAATATTTTGTCATTGATGAATTCAACACAATCAAGAAATAAATGAAGTTTCTATAGGTAATTTGTTAAATGCATAAAATGGAATCCCCAAAGCAGTAGTAAATTTAGAAAAATTCTATGATCTGCAAGATAAATTCAAAGTTAAAACTAATTGTAAAACCAACAGTTCCTCTATGAAATATGAAGTAATGAATTTAGGAACTGAAAAAAATCTCCAAAAAATCAATTTAGGAAGAAATTGTTGCCCTTCAAAGCAGAGTGCACTCATAAAACTATTTAAGGAATGTAAGGACATATTTACATGGACTTATGATGATCTCAAAGTTTATGACACTAAAATCATCCAACATGTCATTCATACTAGAAATTATGCTAATCCTGTACAACAAAAACTCAGGAAAATCCACCCTAATATTGAACCTCAAATCAAGAAAGAATTAAACAAACTGTTACATGCTAAAATTATCTTCCTAGTTAGAAATTCACAATGGGTTTATAATTTGGTTCTAGTTAGGAAAACTAATGGGGATAGTATAATTTGCATTGATTTCCAGAATTTGAATAAAGATTCAGAAAAATATAACTCCCTTGTTCCACCGATGGAACAAATTTTGCAAAAAGTAGCTGGATCTGAAATGTTTTCTTTGGTTATAATCAGATCTTGGTTTCACAACTAGATCAAATAAAAACTACTTTCAGAACTAGATGAGGAACTTGTGTATATCAGAAGATGCCTTTAAGTTTAATTAATATTGGGGCTACATTCCAAAGAGCCATGGACATCACTTTTAGAGGTCTAATAAATAAATCCATGGTTGTTTATCTGGATGATATTACAGTCTATTCCCGAGAATGAAGTGAACTTATTCATCGTTTGAGACAAATCTCTGTTCGATGTAGAAGATACAAAATTTCCTTAAACCCAAAGAAGACCATTTTTGCGACAAAAGAAGGAAAAATTTTGGGTTTCATTGTTTCAAACTTGGTATTATAATAGATCCTAAGAGAACCAAGGATATTTCACAAATTTCTTTTCTTCATAATAAAAATAACATGCAATCCTTTTTAGGAAAAATCAATTTTGTAAGAAGATTTGTCCCTAGCTTTGTCAAAATAGTTAATCCTTTACGAAATATGATTAAAAAGAACTTCACATTCAAGTGGCACAAAAAAGAAAGAGAATCTTTTAAAATTATTAAAGAAGTGATTTTTCAAGATCCTTCTTTGATGAGTCCAGAATTTGAGAAATATTTTATTATATACGTTTGCATATGACGTCTCTTATGCAGTTGTTTTGACTTAGAAAAACACAAAAGGTTCTGAAATTCCAATATCTTTCATGAGTTATGGTTTACAAGGTGCAAAATTGAATTATCCTAATATCGATAAACAAGCTTATGTTGTTTTTAAATCAGCAAAACATTTTTGCCCATACCTTTTGAAGCCACGTACAAAGGTCATTGTACCTCGTCCTTCGGTTAGGAACTTGCTAGTTCAAAAGATTTGGGAAAAAAAAGAACAAATTGGATGACCACACTCCAGGAATATGACCTTGAAATCAAACTAGCAAATATCATAAGATGACAAGTTTTGTGCAAGCTAGTGGTTGATTCAGAAAACTCCTAGGTACGTGATCAAAGTGGTTGGGAAAATGTAATTGAGGAAAGAAATGATGTCTTATATATACCAACATTGAATTTTTCTTGGTATAATGATATTAAGTACTATTTGACTCATGGTTCCTCTCCTAGATATTTAGAGCCTAAGAAAAGAAGAGCTTTAAGGATAAAATCAGCCAAATATAAACTTATTGACGAAGCACTGTTTAGAAAAAATTATGATAACATGTTTCTGAGATGCCTTGAAAAACCTAATGCAGATACGTTTTTGGCTCAACTTCATGATGAACCAACCATAGGACATTTTGGTAGAGAAACAACTGCTCACAAATTTCTCAGGGTTGTCTATTATTGGCCTACCTTATTCAAAGATGCTTACGCATATGCCAGGAAATGCAAATTATGTCAAACATTTGTTGGAAGAGAAAGGAAAGATAATTTTTTGTTACAATATGTCGAAGTTGAAGGTCCATTTGAATAGTGGGGCCTAGACACTATCGAAGAGATCAACTCGGATTCTACACAGTTCCACAAATATATTCAGACCGTGACATATTACTTTACATGATGGACTAGATACATTCCTCTTAAGCAAGTTAATGAAGAACATGTGATCTCTTTCCTTAATCAACTTATAATTTCTAGGTTTGGTGTTCCAAATTCCTTAGTCTTTGCTAATGCATCGTATTTTTCATCTCTTAAACTAAATAAATTTTCTTTTCAGAAGGGGATTATAGTTAAGTATTATGTAAACTATTACCCTTAGGGAAATGGTTTAGCCGAATCGACTAATAAAATTTTAATTCGGACCCTAAAAAAAAAGTTCATGAACATCAAAGAAATTGGAATAAACAACATTAGAATGAATTATGGGAAGACATAGTAACTCCCAAGAAGTCAATAGAAAATTCACCACATTTCCTCATTTATGGGAAAGACATTATTCTACCTCCCAATATCTTTCTTCCTTCTCTACAATTAGCCTAGTTCGTTCAAGAAGAACCGTGTTCAAAGATTCAAATGAGAATCGATGCATTAATTAATTGGGAAGAAGAACGTGATAAAACCAAGGAAAATTTTCATGAACATTAGGCAATAATCAAAAGATGGTTTTACAAACATTCAACTAATAAGAAAGAGTTTCAAGTTGGAGATCTAGTCCTGAAATGGGACAAGGGTCAAGAAGAAAAAGGAAAACACACCAAATTTCAACATATTTGGTTAGGACCATTTATCATTTACAAAAAACTTGGCTCATCAAAATTTATTTTACAAACCTTAAATGAAGAGATTGAAAACCTCCCCGTCAATGGTGAAATCCTAAAAGAATATTTTTTCTAGTCATGTAAAAATGACAATTTGTAAATATTGTACATTCTTTTGTCTTTACCTTCTTTCTTAAATTGTATCATTCATTACATTATGGTAATACACATGAAGGCATATCTCGATTATAAATCTTAAAGAGTATTCCTATGATCACTGCATCCTTAATGAAATATTTACTTGTTATTAAAGATAAACAATAAATCACCTAAGAGCCTCATCCATCATCAATAAAGTTGACAATAGTGATAATTAGGAGTGGAAGTAAAATATTAGACTTAGTTTTTAGCCACCATAATTGTGCCAATGAAAGTACCTCTCGTATCACCCCACTTCCATCGCACTCATTGCATAAATCATTATCTTATAAATATATCTTTAGAGGGTGTAAAATACAAAATGGGAGTTGAAAGCACTTTTAAGTGTGGGAAGTACAAGTAAACTCATTGAGAATATGGACGCTTGTTGGCAATGGGGAAATACTTGTATGATACTAAATTACCTTTGTCGAGGCTATGGATGCTCGTGAGCAGTGAAGCAATGTCTGGTTCAAGAGAGATGTGGAACAAAGGTAAGCAATATTTAGTTTGTATAAAGACTCAAGCCTTCGATATAATTTCACAACTAGTTTGAAACTCTTTGTATTATTCCATCTTTTCTTTCTCTTATAAATGTTATGATAAGAACAAAATATTAAGGATGAATAAATCATTCTTAGATATAAAGTATTGTATTTTAAAATCAATAAGTAAAAATTGGATAAAATCGCTATACTTCCAAAATCAGATACAACTGCTTCTCTTAGTGTGTCGCCATTTGTTGTGACCATTACAAAAACCTCCCTCCATTATTCAATCTCCTTAATAAAATTAAAGGATTCTTTCGAAATTCTAACATTCTCATAAAATGGTTCCTTGAAATTCAAAGTTTATCTATTATCTTTTGAAAACCCAAAAATATATAAATAAAAATAAATTCTTTGGTATCACAATAAATTAAATTAATTCATTTATGTATTAATCCTACTCTTTTAAGTTACCTCATAATAAAACTAATAGATGCTAGTTTAATAAAGGTTGATGATATCAATAATTACAAGATTCGATGGAATCTTGTAATTACTAATAAAATCATAGTTTAGGTTTGAAATTAATTCTTCTTCACAATTTTTCCCTTACATTACAAAGTCTTGTTTTGATGATAGGGTTTTGAAGAAACTTTTGAACCATCAAAATACTATGAAGATCAAAGATCGGTTCCAAAGGGATAATTTCAAGATAGAAGTTAACATTTGATGTTGAGTTAGTATTTTTGTTTGTTAAAATAAACATCATAGTGTTAAATAGTTAGTTATTATGGTCTATATCATTGCTATGATGTCTTTTCCTATCATAATCCTACCTACGTCCAACATGATTATCCTTTCCATCACAAACACTCAATAACCTTTACTCTCACTTAGAACTCATTTCATGGCTTCTAATTTGAAATTATTCGCCAACTTCCCATAAAATGTTGAGTACACTTGGTTGAACTCGAGCTCATACCCCACTATCGCGTTGATTTACACCACAGAATCAATAAATTACAATCAAAAGTAGAAACTCTCGAGATGAACAAATCTATGTGAGACAAAAGAACCAAAATTGTGAGATAGAGGAAAGGAAGTTTTGGTACAAAGAAAATATAATATTGAATAAAGTACTAGAAAGGGTTAGAGAGAAGAATAACAGTCTGATTCGAGCCTCATGGAGCAAAATTAATCAACATTCACCCCGAGTGTATTGTAATATTGGAGAAGGCAGGTTGGATAAGTTCACTAGGCACATAGAAGACATGACCAAAGCTTTTGCTCAGACCTTCGATAGTGAATGTGAATAGGTAGGAAACTTGACCATCCATCTTTATGAAAAATATTTGTCTCAAATGCTAGGGATTCCTAAAACAAGTGAGAAGTGGTTTAAGAACAAATCCATTGACTTGAGAGTCTGGACCCCATTCCTTATAAGAAATAGAAAAAAACCTAACCGAACTACAGGGGTACCGAGGGTTTGGTTGAAGGATCCATGGAAAGACCTAACTTTTCTAATTCAGAAATACATAACCTCTAAGGGATGTTTTAACTTGAGTTTCCTTTACCATATTAGAATTCTATTGCATATTAAACAAGAAAAGGTACTAAATATGCCTTACTTCTTGTTTAAATCTCTAACTAAGATGTCAAAGGCCATCCAGAAGAAAAATAAGAATGTTGATACGTCGCTTTATCATCATGGCCTAGTCAAAATTATTGTCAAGAGTGAGCTGCATAAACAAGGAATTGAATGGGATAAATTCTTAATGGACAATGGTTTTAAAGAGAAATACACCATGTCAAGAGTTGTTACAGGAAGTTTGTTGCAAGACATTACATAGATAAGGTCAGAAAATGCAGTTGATAAGATAGTGGATCCTATATTTGAAGATACAAAAGATGTACAAGAAATTATTGGAGTTTCATGGATTAAAAAAGATAAACAAGGGAAAGGTATTCTCAAGGAAAAAACAATTGCAAAATGGATACCTCAAACTAGAAAAACCAGATCCATGGCTAAAATAATTCAAGAGGATCAAAGAAAAATGAACAATTGATTCAGGTCTTGAATAAACCAACAAAGAAACAAAAAGTTCAAACCTTAGAATCAAACCCTAGATCAACCACTGAGTTGGATGAATCTCAACAAGGTTTTTATGATCTCTTAGAAAGTATGGAAATGGTGGATGGAGGTCCTCCTTCTGCCAACAATAAAGAAGCTTCTCCAACTAACAATATTAAAAGAAGGATTTGCCTAAAGCTATGGATTGTGAAAAATAAGCTATATCTATAAATACTAGCAATGAAAGAGGCCAACCTTTAAAGCCAAATGAGGACTTACTCACTATGTAAACCTTCATTATAACCTCTTAGTTAAAAAAAAAAAAGATCAAGTTATGAGATTAAAAAATGAGGTTCGGGAATTGAAAATCCTCAAAAGGGTCATCAAAACAGAGAATGAATCTCTAAAGGGACACAATTTAAGGATGTTGGATGAGAATGATAGTTTAAGAGATGAAAATGAGTAGCTAAAGAAAGAGACCATCCTATTGGAAAAACAAGCGTATAAGTGGTTCAAACAAAGGAAGAAATCGAGGTTGCAAAACCAGAACCTACAAGTAAAAATCCTCATGCGTAGACCAAGATGACAAATGAGAAAAAGGAGGTCGAACAATAGACCAAAAGATTGAAATCAAGTCAGGAAATTAACAATTTTGTCAGAGTGCTTCCACCATATGGTTATATCTATGCCCAAATCCACCTTTACCTCAAGACCTAATCATTTTGGTGGCACACACACCTTCATTCTAGCCAAGGATTTCTCATAGAAATGATGTTTAATATCATAAGGAAATAACTATTTCATTTTTATTTCATAAATTAGCAAACAAAAATTGGTTTTGTTATTTGTGTTTACCGGAACAACTGGTTTTTGTAATAGCTCATTTGTTGTTACATATGTAGTCGGTTGTGAAGGAATTGGACACATGGGTTATCATAGGATGGTGTGCTTCTCATTGTTCCACTAGATTCGATCCAAAAACCCTCGGTCAACATGCAAGTCAACCCAAGTATCAACGTGGAAATTTTGTAGTAGCAAGAACAGGGATATGGAAATCTTTAAAGATCATGTTTGAAGATTTTGCTCAAGGATTGAATCAATGATATTAGGAAAAAAAATAATTTGTAATAAATAAAAGGATTAATCTTAGATTCATTAATTACTACATTCAAGTATTATAAATAGTTATAAATGCAATGACCAGGGGAGGAATTTTGAAGAGCTAAAAGGCATATTTCTCTTTCCTGGTACTTTTGCATTTTTCTCTGGACAATGGACAATAATTTGAATAATGGATTGGCATTTTTATTCAGGACTCTTTTATATACTATATCTTTTTTGTATTTTCAAAAAAATCAGATTTTAAGTTGGTATTTCTATTAGTTTTAATCTAATCCTTTTTTGAAAATTCTAGTTGGTTAAGCATTTGGTTAAATGAAGCAGAGTTATTAGCATTACATTTTTGTTAATGTTGATTAGATTTTTTTCATTCAAACATCATAAATTTTCTTTTGTGATTCTTACATTATGAAAACTAATTAGATATTAAGTAGAAAAGCTTTATTTTCATTTAGGGTTAATTTTATGAGTTATGAAAATTGATGAATGTTTTTTTGAAAAGAGGAAGAGTTTTTAGGAATTCTTTCTTAAGGCCTCTTTATTTACCTTTCTTTTTTTTGCTTAATATTTCTTGTTATCCAACATAAATTAACATTTCAGCAATTTCTTGCATGTTGTGAATGAACATGATATAACTTTGGAAAATAGTTTATTAGACTATTGTTTCTATACTATATGTTTTTCAAAATTTTTGATTATCTATTTTCCTATCAGTGAAGTGTAGATGTAATGGTTGTTATCTATTTTTAGTAACAATTGTTATTGTACTTGAAGTATTCTTGAGGTGATGAATTCTTTATAAATCTTAAGAATCTATCTTTCTTTTCTACCCTCATCTAGCTTTACTCTAATTTTTGAGATAGGAATAGTGCATTAGTCTCCTTTTCATTTTGTAAACATAGGTTAAGTTAGATTAAAAACTTAAACAATAAAGTATTTTTTTGAAAAGAAGACATCTTGAGTGGCAAACCAACCCCCAAATCAGATGGAAACTATCATCCCAAACAAAAACGAGCCTAATTGGGGCTTTTGATTGGGTAATTGTCCCCTGTTGCAAGAGGGAATGTTCTTGCCTGTCAACATAACTATATTTATTGTTACACCTTGTACAAGAAATTTGTTTTCATGGAAGTGTTTTTGGTGATTGTCGAGTATTTGAGTTATAGTGTAGATGTTTATGTTTTTTTATGATGAAAACAAAAAACATATGATAAAGTATTACTACATGCAACATGATAGAGTTTATATTGCAACTGTTCAATTTGGCTTGTTCAATAGTCAAAATGCATATTTCATGGTTATTAGAATTGTTTTAGCTTGCATCCCTATAATAATCCTTAGTGAATTAAAGATTTACTTCAGAACAATGAATGAATCAACACAGTAATAAACCTCAAGATTGTAGAGAAAACCCTTCATGTAGGATGACACTATCAATTACTCATCAAAGGAATCACTCCACAAGCTATGCTTGTTACAATACAAAATCCAAAATGTCCATATATTGATATGCATGTGTATATATACTCTCTATCGAAAGTATTCCTAGGGGCCTATGCCAACTGCTACCAGGAAATGAAGGACACTTCCACACTAATCCTAGCACAAGAGAAGAAGAATTTAATCAAGAACGTAAATGAAACAAGCAATCACACAATACACCAATATTTTACCCTCGAACCCTTAACTGGGAGAAACTAGAATTCCTTTAAGTGTTCTGCTCTCTTGTTGTCTTATTCAATAAGAATAAAAGGTTACATGTCTAACCTTGTTCCACACCTAACACACAATCGACATCATACCCTCTTGCACATGAAAGAAAAACCCTGTAGCCAAATCAACTTACATATGCATGACCAACAACCTACGATTACCATGCATTAGCATTACAACATTAGAATTCTCACATACTTTCATTTACAGAGTTACAAAACGCCTATTTATAGGCTTTACAACAAGAAATTCCCTAAATATTGGCACCCAAAAATGGTTACAGATATGTGCATATCATTGGCTACAAATCCTACAAATCCATGGATTTTGTTACAATTGACTCCAAGTCGGGTTTACCAGTTGACTACTAGTCGGCCTTCATTTGGTATCTAGTCGGTCGTCTCACACCTGCACTTCGACCTCTTCTTGGTTGACTTGTCGTCGATATATTTGACTTTGACTTTACCCGGTCGACTCCCTCGACCTTCGGCTTGCTGTCGATCTACCTTGACTTCGACTTGCTGTCAATCCACCTCAACTTCGATTGTAAGTCGATTCACCTCAACTAGAATTTCACTACAAAGAATATAACAACCCAACATTCTCCCACTTGTTGTTTTCTTCCCGCTCTTGCATGCACTGAGCAAACTTATTCTTTGAGGACACTTGCTTGCAAGTGATCTAGGTTATTATACTATTGGTTGTTTGATTATGATTATGAGGCATTATGGATATGATGATATGTTGTTTTGTATATTTACATAGACAGGTGCTAGTGATTGGGTTCCCCTGAGTGTGCAGGACTTGGACCTCAAGGATGAAGAGGCATTGATGAAACCCCTTGGACTTCGGATCGAGTCATAGAGTGGACTATTGGGGTTTGCTTATTGTTGATATGACATATGCACATTTGATTATATGTTATGATGAGTGATTTTATTTTTGACATGATTCATTGATGATGCAGGATGACGATAGCTTGCCGACCAGACTCACATTTGGAGTAGAGGGGTCATGCACGACAACAAGAGACATTGAGGGAGAGTTTTGGACAACAACCCTGCCACAACCTAGTAGAACTCCTGTCGTGGCTCGAACTGTAGGTTAACGATTACCTAGTTCGAGAAGATCCACGATGTCATGAGGGAAGACTGTGAAAATCGCTCAGGATGATTCTAAAGGGTGTACAATAAGGCAGGGGCCTTATTCCATAGAGGCCCTTAGTCTCCCACAATATCACCTGGCAAAGTATTGACTCCAAGGGTTTTTTATGTCTACAAAGTCAGTCAAGAGGCGAGTGGCACCCTTGGAGCACATAGTGTGTCCTGAAGGGCACGTCGCGCAAGAAAAATAGAAAGATGGGAGTGTGTTGACGGGCGAAAACGACCGTCCGTCAATGAAGAAAGTGGAACCGGTCCGGGGTTGTCTAATAACCCAAGCCGTTTGAAATGGACCACCCTGACGGGTTTAACGGCTCCGTTGGCCGCCCTAAGGTCTCCTAAAGAAGCCGAAGAGGAAAGATGATCTGAGTTAAGTGATCTAAATAA
>ML787036.1:186969-221482 GCA_009831015.1 Picea engelmannii
ACAAGGGTAATAAAGACAATATACTCTGCGTCGCAACATGATGACAATTCATGATGCATGCAACTGCGATAACAACATAGATATCTAAGACGCACATCAAGCATCAGCAAGCAGTGAACGATAAGCAACTGACAAATTAAATAAGACTGACTACCCGCCCGTCCTACCCTACAATGGTTAGGAGCTCCAAGACACATAAGCAACGCTCAAGCCCAGGTTCCCATTGATTTTAACCATTTAAGGTCTCAGGGCTGGTGACTGTTCTGAGGAACATGGAGGTGTCTACATCTCTCCCGACTCAACAGACCAAGCCTACTAAGCTAAGGACAATCATCCCGGAAACACAACATTAAATGCATAGGTAGCTAGAACCCTTACCGTAAGTAACCAAGCACATCAAAGTTTACATAATCAAGTGTACCCCTTTATTTATAATAAACATCGACACCCTCCATGGGTAGTGCAAGCTGGAACAACTTCGTCAACATCCCACAACCATATCGTTTATGCAAGAAGTCGAAAGGTGAAGGAGTGAACTAATTTATATTAAAGCAATTCCTTTTAATCAACTCTGGTAGACGATACCCCCTAAAATTTAATCAACACCCTCAACATTCATAAATAAACTGTATCCACATTATATTTAAACCAAACTCAATTTATATTAAACCATATCCATGTTATATTAAAGCAATACCCAACTATATTAAAATCCATATCCAAATCATATTGAACCATATCCAAATCATATTAAAACAATACCCAAGGTAAATTAAAGAAAAATCCCATTTATAATAGAACCACACCCATTAAAACATTACCCTCTAATCATTATTAAGACAAAATCTTCCCATCCGATTAATAAGATAGGTTCGTTTGATTTAGTAGATTGTGAATAATTACCATCAATTGGATGATAAAAAGGGATTATAAACTAAATTGACTGTCATGGATCCTTATTAGTTAAAAAATGATTGAAAGGAGAACGGAATTACCATTAAATTCAGAACGAAATGCTATATATATATATATATATATATATATATATATATATATATATATATATATATATATATATATATATATATATATATATATATATATATATATATNAAAATATATATATATATATATATATATATATATATATATATATATATATATATATATATATATATATATATATATATATATATATATATATATATATATATTCTATAGAGCTACTCCATGAAGACAAACTTACATTCACAAGGTAAAAACATTAAAAAGTTATTTTAATTGACAGTTGCTATTTAACCTTGATGTGCAATCAGTCTCAAACTAACATCTAAATCCAATTTCATCCCAATGCATTTTACTGGTTATTCACCTTAATAAAGCATAACTAAATAACATGGAAAGTTGTTGTTAGAAAATGAATACGGTTTCTGTTAGAGGTTAAGCATGTTTAGCCATTGATGCACATAGATATCAACATTGCTAAATCCGTCCACATTAATGGTTAATGCTAAAATGGTAAGGGAGGGACGTGGTACAACACAAATAAAGGGGTCGTTAAGACACAGTCATTATTTGATGGGAAACGTTGTGCCCAACGCTCCAGAGGAAACCACCTGGCTGTCATTATTGAAAGGAGGGATCATTGGGCAAGCACTAGATGGGATTAACATTGCCGAATTAGTAAAAGAAAAGGGAATTCGCTGTGCAATCGCACCAAAAGGAGACTATAATGCAAATTAAGGAGTGTAACTCATTGTGGTTGCTGGTTGAACTAAGGCTATTCAATGGTTCAAAGCTTAATTGAATCGTTGCTGGTCTGTTGGGATCTGAGGTGGAGAAGGCCAAAAGGACATCGCTAACCACAATCGACCAGAGTCAAGGCTTAATCAATAGCTCACAGTTCTAAATGAATCGTTGTTGAGTGTCAGGAATATATGTACTCGCCGACATACTAGAGAAATATTTTGTCATTTGAAATATAATTATGAATTTTCCATTGAAATATAAAATCTAGATTCGTCATTTGAAAAATATAGTATATAGATTGTCACTTAAAATACAACATCGTTGATAACAAGAAAAACATAGTCAGGGGAGTCAAAATCAGTCTAGGAGCGAAGTAACCAATGGTAACTTGCCAGTTAATTCAGCCAGCAAAATTTAAAATGGATGCAGAGCATGGGAAGGGCATGGCTGCCACCATTCATTTTCAAAGCACACTAGATTCACCTATTAAGTAATACAGATTTGAAGAATGAGATTTGCAAGCCGGGAGTAAAAATAATCACATTTTAATTCGCCAGGAATGAAATAATCACATTTTAATTTGCCAGGAAATGAAATAATCACATTTTAATTTGCTGGGAAATGTATCAGCGTAAACTTAAAATTTTCCAGAAATCATCAATACATAGTTAAATTATCCTTGCATACATAAGACGCAGTCGAAAATGTAAATCAAAGAGCATGGTGAGAGCAGTGCAAGAGTCACAGTCAAACACCACAAGGAGATCAATCAACCAATCAATCAGCCAGGTTATAAAATTTTCAGTCATAAAACTACACAAACAATTTACCTGCTCAATACACCTGCAGATCTAAAACATACATCCTACAACATTCTACCAATCAACAAAAATGTGTACAGTTGCATGTTCGCCTGCTCCGAGTGTCGTCCATGCTCTTTGTGCCGCTCCCACTCCCCGACCGTCGAGACCTCACCGGTACCTCCCAGCCAACGCTAGGGGTACTCTTCTTCCCCCTTAGCCCCCCGAGCCGCAAAGGGGCCACACACTATCCAGATGGTACGTCTAGCTCCCAGCTCGCCTCGCAAGGCCGAGCTACCACTTCTCTCCGAGATGGGAAATCCCAACTCCCACAAGTAAATCATTCAAGTCACTATTCTGACAGCGTAACGTTATGCTAACAATCGATCCCCTCCTTCCTTCTCCTTCCTCTCTTTTATAGAGTTTTAGAACTTCCAATCTTTCCCTAAATCTCATTTAATTTAAGTTTTAATAAAAATCTTCTAAAAATTCTCCTTCGTACAAGTGTCACCCATCCCCCACGTTTCTCCATTAATTATTTTCTTTAATTAATTAATTGTCTTATTTCCCTCACCCAGCTAGAGTTACTCCTAAATTTACTCCTAGGTGTCCCTAGATTCCCTTACAGGTTTTAAAGGCTTTCCCTATTATGAAGTTGCTAATTTAGTTCCAATTAGAAGGTTCTTAAATGCAGATTCTTTACTAAGTTGACCTCCGCTTTTTACCATAAGTTCCCCTCCTTCCCTTTTTATGTTTCCTCCAATCCCTAGTTTACTAATTTTTATATTTCCTTCCTTCCCCTTTTAATTAAAGCCAAAAATGACAATTGTGCAAGTTAACCTCCTTTCCCTTTTATTATTAATTTAGTAAAAAAAAATTTTAAACTATCATAAGTTAAAATAATTAATTGCCTCTTTACGTTTTACATCCACACATTTTATTTTAATTTTTAGTCTCTTCAGTTACCAAAAATTTTATGAAGACCAAATTATTACGTAAGGGGTTTTTATTTTAAATTTTATTACTTAAATTTATATAGATATTTTCTCAAGGGTAGACAAAATCTTACCCATAGCGAAGTTTTTAGACTTAGGACTTAGATTCTGAACCAGGTGACATTTAATTAGGGGAGTTGTTTTAAAATTTCTTAATGAGGTACTTGTCTCAGGGCCATCTAGGTTCGTTCCTTTATCATCATCAACGTGATGTGCCCTTCAGGACGCACTACGTGCTCTAAGAGTGCCACTCGCCTCTTTTGTTTCTTTTGTGCGATGTGCCCTTCAGGATGCATCACGTGCTCCAAGGGTGCCACTCACCTGTTTTGTTTCTTTTTCACGGCGTGCCCTTCAGGATGCACCACGTGCTCCAAGGATGCCACTCACCTCTTGACTGATTGGTAGACATCAATAACCCCTGAAATCAACACTCTGCTAGGTGAACTTGTGGGAGACTAAGGGCTTCTAAGGAATAAGGGCCCCACCTTATTGCGTTCCCCTTAGAATCATCGCGAGCAACTGTCGCAATCTACCCTCACGACATCGTGGGTCCTCTCGAACTAGGTAATCGTTAACCTACAGTTCGAGCCATGGCGGGAGTGCTAGTAGGCTATGGCAAGGATGTTGTCCACACCTCTCCCTCAACATCTCTGGTAGTTGTGTGTGACCCCTTTACTCCATATGTGAGTCTGGTCGGCAAGCTATCATCAGCCTGCATCATCAACAAATCATGTTAGAACATGTCCACATCATATCATCTAATCAAATGTACTAATATCATAGTAAATCAATCAAACCCCAATAGCACACTCCCTGACTCAATCCGAAGTCCAAGGGGTTCCATCGATGCCTCTTCATCCTCAAGGTCCAAAACCCTACACACTCAGAAAAACTGAGTCAATAGCACCTGTCTATGTCAATTTAGTAAAAAAACATGTCATCTACTCATGACGCATCATAATCAAAGACAAATGTTTCAATATCATAATAATCTGGATCACTTGCGAGCAAGTGTCCTCAAAGAATAAGTTTTCTCAGTGCGCCAAAGCAGGATGTTACAAAGCTAAAAGGGAATATTATATAAATATTTCTTAAATCATAAAGTATGGATAATTATTTTATCCTAAGTTCCAAAGTTGGGGAAAAGTGAGCCAAAGTAGCTCCCAACATGACAAGTGTCAAGTTGGGGACATGCATACATATTGTTGGGACTTAGTTCATTTCCTATGATCTTTTCGATCATTCTTTCCATGATTCCTTCGATCATTCAGTCACCCAGTCAATCATCCATGAGTATTCACACACCATTGAGCTATCCTTCGTATCTTCATGACTGTACCTAAACCTGTATCCATATCCATTTTTGTGTCAGTGTACCTGGTTAGCTTGGGAGTTGGACTGAAGAAGTGGGTTGTCAGGCCCGTGGGATATTGAAGAGGCGGGATGTCAGGCCCGTGAGCAATTCTCTGGGTGAGAGAATTGTTGGGAATTGATTTCTTGAAGTTGCTAAACTACAGCTACAGTGCTCTGAGAGTTCCTATCCGACCTGTTGTTGAATCCAGGAAAGGAAGTGGGGCAGTCGAAGGACTATTGAGTAGAGAAGGGGCACACTTCCTGGGTGGGACAGGCATGTGGGGAATGAGGGACTGTAGGTTGTTAGTTGATTTGGCACCTTAGACAGAGTCTTTCCTGCTGTCTATGAGCCTTTATCCTGGTTAGGAATCCCTTTACCCGGGTGGAGTTTAGTCCCATCTCGGGGGTGAATCATTGTTGAGAGTGATGAACAGTGTGGTCTAAGGCTGGGAGGTTCATGGAAGGTCTGCACGCAGTTGGTGACATTCTTACCAAGATAAATTTACATGCTGCATTGTTATTTACGTGCTTATTTTTATGGGTTATCATATGTGCGGTTATAACTGTGTTTATCTTTATGGGTATCTCCTGTATATGTTGCATGTATATCTTACTTTTATCTCAGTGTGAATGAGTGTATTTATATATGTATTTGTATGTTTATTTTTTATATATAATGCTTCCGCAAGAGTTTTGTATGTACATATTTTAATTGCATACAGTTCGGAATTTTTTTATGTGGCATAGCTAAGATTGGATACTAGGTATGTTACAGTATGTTCCAAAGAGAAAACAAGAGTGTTCTCTCATGTAGCGTGGCCCGACCATGGGTGGTCGGGAACATTACAACATGGTATCAGAGCTTTAGTTTTCAACACTGAGATTGAATGGGCCAAACGAGTTGAGTTGAGGAGAAATTACACAGAGGATTTGTTTTGAAGTGGCCAAATTTCAATTCTCAGAGCGTCCATGGTATTATTTAGAAGCAACGACATGGAATTGGGAAAAGCCCCAATTTTTGTTGTTAAATACATGAGAAAAATGAGAAATCCAGCCATGTATTGAGATATTATTGATTTAATATCTGTTCTATCAAATTTAGACCTGGAATTAGTCGAATTTGAAGTTACAGTGAAGCCATGTTTGTTGGAGCGAGTTTTGTAATTAAAATTCCCAATTTGTGAATTGATTTTGGGTAAATTCGTTCCAGAAACGTCAACCCAGAACGATTTGTTATTGCATAGGTTGAACTGGTGTTATCAGCGTGAAATTGAACAAATTTCATAATTGCATAATGTCTATGGTAAATTGGGGTAAAAACTTAGAAAAAAGCCCCAATTTCAGCAGCGGAATTCACGAGGAATTAATGGGCATAAAAATGTATGTGCACAGGTGGGCGCACTAAAAATGCATGATGCGTAGTAAAAATATTTTGATATGTGAAAGTGGGCATTGCACGGAAAAATGTTGGCGTGTTGGTGTGCGTGCAAGATTTTGGCATCGCGCGAAAAATAATAATAATATGATGTGCAGGTGCGCGCAGTAAATTTTGTCACTGCTCGAAAAAAAATATGGTGTGCGGGTGCACGCGGTAAATTTTGGTGTCGCACGGAAAAATATTGGTGTGCAGGTGTGTGCACTAAATTTAGCATTGCACGGTGTGCACACGCATAAGAAGGTGTGTGCAGTGTACACACACATAGTAATGGCACGGGGGGTGTATGTAGTATTGGCAGAGCGCAGAGGAGTTTGATTGGTGCGCACACAATATAGGTATATGTTGTCATGCACCAGTTTAGTCAATGGTGCACACATATTATTTGTGCGCGGAGAGGGCGTACTAAAATTTTTCATGGTGCAACGCGTAGAGGAAAATGCGTGTGGAATATCAGTGCATGATACAAAAAAATTGTGCGCAACAGGTAATAGTGTAAGAACCAAAATTGCGCGCGGTGGGTATTGGCGCGTGACACAAAAGTAGTGCGCGCAAGTTATTGGCGCGACAGAGAAATGATACACAGTGTTTATAGGTGCACGGAACAAGATTTACCTAGTGGTGTTGCTGTGCATGGTAAATATGGGTTTACAGGTATAAATTTGTGCACGAGAAGTCATTTGGAGGATGAATAATAGCAAAAAACCAACGATTTTCTGCGGTGTTTTATATCATTTGAACATCATACTTTTGCAACACATTTTTGAGGGCGTTAAGTGCGTTTTTAGCAACTCAAAAAACAAGAGATGAGCATACCAAAGGTACACTCTATCTCTACATCTCAAATAAAACAGCTCGGAGAGAGCTTTCTAATGGCGTAAATCGTTCGTCAAACGAAGCTTTTATGAGAAAGTTATAGCACAAATAGTGGAGGGTAAAATGTAAGACCCATCTAACTTCAGAGAGCCATAACTTTCTGCTCCGGAATTCGATTGAGGCACATGAGTATTCAATGGAAATATATTGAGCCATAGAAGACAGTCCCAGAGCTTAATTAAATTTCTGGGCATGTTAAAGATGTTTAATATGGAAAATAAGGCACGTGTAGCATTCCAGACCAAAAACACAAATTGGCCCAGAACTTCAGCAGCTTGTAACTAGCAGCCCAGAACCTAAAAAAAGGTGAAACTTGGACATAGTGTCTAGAATATGTATATGAATAAACCCAATTGATATCCTACAAAAAATCCAAGGGAGTAGGTGCGAAATTGCATAATTACAGCGCAGAGTTGCGCCAAGTTGAAAAATGGACAGAAAAATTAATGGACAAATTTCAAATAGCCATAACTTTCTGCTCAAGACTCAGAATTGAGCATGGGAGCAGAAGTTGGAAAGGTATTGGACAATGGAATCTAAATATCAACCCATAAAATTGACTTGGGCATTCAATGTTTCAATAAATCAGAAGAAATAATTATGATATATTATTGAACCATAATGGTTCATATTTTTCATGAAATTGTTGAAACAGTTAGCCTGACAAAGTTTTGTTGGCTGCACATTTTTCATATTTAACAACAAATAGATTAGATCAATATCAGTGCAGAGTCCATAGTAATGGAATAGGCATAGGGGACTTACAGCCAGGAAAATGAGATTAGAGGGATGGATGTCTATTTGGGCATTGAAGGAACAAACTCCAATGGACATGGAGATGAAAGGAATGAAAACATGAATATGGAAGAGACCATTAAAAATTTACAGAGGGATGTCCAAAGTCATAAAGATGATAATGAAAGTATTATGAGAGCCAAGGAGTAGTAGGATGACTTCAACATGAAGTTATTGGAGATCTTGAACATAATAGAAAAGAAGTTGGATACGGAGAGTGGCTCAAGAAAATCAGGAAGTTGCAAGTCTCCTGATGAGAAAATAAGACCAAGGAGTGTTAACAGACATCACCATCACTCCCCAAGGCATTCCAATAAGAGGGCACACAACAACTCAAGTCCATCACCTATTAGGAAGCATAAGGGGTCTGGGGTGGATGAGCTACGAGGAGAAATGAACAAAATCAAACCTCCTACTTTTGATGGTGAGCACAAGAAGGATGAAGATGTAGAGACATGGTTGTTGGGCATGAGAAAGTATTTTCAATTGCATAATTATTCTTCTCATGTAGAGGGTATAATTTCCATCTATCAACTCAAGGGAAAGGCATCCATGTGGTGGGATCAGCTTGTGCAAGTGCAACACATTACAAAGAAAAGTGTTACTTGGAGGGAATTCAAGAAGTATTTTGAGAAGAAAACTTGACTAAGAGATACTATGACAAGAAAATGAAAGAGTTCTTTGAACTCAAGCTTGGGAGTATGACCATTGATGAATATGAAAGAAGGTTTTTAGAAATGTTGAAGTATGTCTCTTTCATCAAGGATGAGACAATGAAGATTCAAAGGTATTTGAGTGGATTTCCCTCATTTATCAATGAAAAAATACAGTATGATGATCCCAAGACATTGGAGGAGACCATAAGGCGAGCTAAATGCCTATATGATCAACAAAAAGCAAGGCCAACTTTCCAAAAATCTTGGGAAGACAAAAAAGAAATTCAAGACGGGTCAGAGGAAGAAGGGAACTAAGCCACCATTCTTCAAAAATAATCCCCAGGGACAACAAACTCATAAAGAACCTAGAATGATTGGCACAGGGATTCAAAGGCCAAGGAAACCACCTATTCAATGTTGGGGTTGTAAAAGAGATCACATGTACAGATATTGTCTTCACAGAGGTGAAAAAGGGAGAATTGTTCACAATGTACAGCAAGCTGAAACAGTGGAGGACATGGGAAGAAATATACCAAGGATCTATGCAACCCTGGACAACAAGCAAGCTGAGTATCATCCACGTATGATTGAAGTGCAAGGTATGATTAACAACCAAATCATTGCTATTTTAATTGATTCAGGAACTATTCATAGTTATATAGATCCTAAGATGGTGGAAAGTTTTCATTTGCCAAGAAACAAGCATGGAAAATCTTGATTGGTGCAGTTGGCTATAGGAGACAAAAGAAAAGTTAATGAGATGGTTAAATCATGTGTTATGGACATGAAAGGACTGAACACCAGGGCAGATTTGAACATCTTTCCTTTAGGTTCCCATGACTGTCTAATTGGGATGGATTGGTTGGACCAACATCATGCCATCCTAGACTGTCATAACAAGGCATTTACTCTCTTCGATGAGGAAGGGAACTTAAGGAAAGTGCAGGGGATTCCCAGGGCAATAACCATCAGAGAGATTTCATCATTGCAGCTGAAGAGATGTTACAAAAAAGGGTGTCAAATATTTGCAGCACATATGGAAGAGACACTTACAGACAAGGTGCAAAATTTGGAAGATTATGTAGTCCTAGAAGAATTTGAAGATGTGTTCAAGGAGATACCAGGACTACCCCCAAAGAGAGATATTGATTTCTCTATAAATTTAATGCCTGAAGCAACTCCAGTGTCAAAGACTCCTTACAGAATGAGTACACCAGAGTTGAAGGAGTTGCAAATGCAGATTGAAGAACTTCTGAAGAAGGGGTATATACGCCCAAGTGTGTCACCTTGGGGTTCCCTAGTCTTGTTTGTGGATAAGAAATATGTAACATTAAGATTGTGCATTGATTTTAGAAAGTTGAATAAAGTGACTGTTAAAAACAAGTATCCCTTGCCAAGGATTGATGATCTTTTTGATCAATTGAAAGATGCAAAGATCTTTTCAAAGATAGATCTCAAGTCATGATATCATCAGGTAAGGATTAAAGAGGAATATATCAGAAAAACCACCTTCAGGACAAGGTATGGTCATTATGAGTTCACAGTGGTGCCATTTGGGTTGTCAAATGCACCAGCTGTTTTCATGAGCTTAATGAATGGTGTTTTTCGAGAATATTTAGACAAGTTTGTCATTGTCTTTTTGGATGACATTCTTATATATTCTAAATCAAAGGAAGAGCATGGACATCATTTGAGGATGGTGTTGCAAGTATTAAGGGAGCATCTGTTGTATGCCAAATTGATCAAGTGCTCATTTTATCAGAAACAAATTCATTATTTAGGACATATCATTTCAAAGGATGGGACAACAGTGGATCCTGAGAAGATAGAAACCATTAGAGAATGGGCAGTGCAAAAGATTGTGACAGAAGTGAGATCATTCATGGGTCTTGCAGGATACTACATAATATTTATTGAAGGATTCTCAAAAATTGCACACCCAATCACCTCCTTGCAAAGAAAGGGTGTGAATTTTCAATGGACATTGGATTGTGAAACAAATTTCCAACACTTGAAACAATTATTAACAAGTGCTCCAATACTATGGATTACAGACCCAAATAAAGACTTCATTGTATATATAGATGCATGTAAAGAAGGAATTGGTGGATTCCTCAGTCAAAATGGTTTTGTTATATGTTATGAATAAAGGAAGTTGAAGGAGTATGAAAGAAATTATGCCACTCATGATTTGGAGCTGCAAGCAATAGTGCATGTCTTGAGGAAATGGAGAAACTACCTCATGGGGAAAAGGTTTGAGCTAAGGACAGACCACAATGGTTTGAAATATTTATTTGATCATCCAAATCTAAATGTTAGGCAAAGCAGATGTTTAGAATTTCTAAGTGAATATGACTTTGATATAAAGCATATCAAGGGGAAAGATAACAAAGTGGTTGATGCACTCAGCAGAAGAGTGCATGAAATGCATGCTACAACCATTAGCATGTACCAATCAGATTTGAAAGATAGAATTATAGAGGTTGCCAAATCAGATTTGCAATACAAGGAATTAGTGGCAAAATTACAACAAGGTATTTTGTAGCAGAAAATTGAGGAATATAAGCTAGATAATGATGAAATTCTCATGTACAGGGGCAGAATTTATGTACCAAATTCTCAAGGATTGAAAAATATGATATGGAGAGAAATGCATAATGTACCTTATGCTGGGCACCCAGGTTATCATAAAATTATTGCAGCTATCAAAAGCCAATATTATTGGCCAGGCATGAAGAAAGAGGTTGTTGATTTTATTGCCAAATGTTTGGAATGTCAAAAGGTAAAGGCTGGGCATAGACACCCAGCTGGTTTGCTACAACCATTACCCATTATTGAGTGGAAATGAGAAGTTGTAACCATGGATTTCATCACTAAACTGCCCAGAAGAAATAAGCAACATGATTCTATCATGGTAGTGGTGGATAAGCTTACTAAAGCTGCCCATTTTATTCTAGTTAAGCTCACTCACAAGGCAACGAACATTGTTGATGTTTATATGAGGGAAATTGCTAGATTACATGGCATACCCAAGACAATTGTGTCTGACAAAGATCCAAAATTTACCTCCAAATTTTGGAAAGGATTATTTAATGGATTTGGGACAAATTTGAATTTTAGTACAACTTATCATCCAGAATCAGATGGACAAACAGAGAGGGTGAATCAAGTGATTGAGGATATGTTGAGGATGTATGTGATGGATAAACCATCAAAATGGGAAGACTACCTACACTTGGTATAGTTTTCTTATAACAATGGGTACCAAACATCTTTAAAGATGAGCCCATTTGAGGCATTTTATGGAAGAAAGTGCAACACACCAGTAAGCTGGGATAACCCAGCAGACAGAGCAATGGTTGGGCCAGATTTTCTCAGATTTTCTCAGGGAAATGGAGGAGAAAATGGTAAAAATAAAACAAAATTTAAAGTTTGCCCAAGGCAGGAAGAAAAGCTATGCTGATAAAGGCAGAACTCACAAGGAATTTAGTGTGGGTGACCATGTATTCTTGAAAGTGAAGGCCAACAAAAGTTCCTTGAAGTTGGGAAACTGTTCAAAGTTGGTAGCTCGCTATTGTGGGCCATTTGAAATCCTAGAGAGGATTGGTCCAATAGCTTATATGATTGCATTGCCTGCATCTATGTCTATTCATAATGTATTCCATGTATCATTGTTAAAGAAATATATACTTGATGCTAATCATGTTATTGATTGGAATGTGATTCAGGTTGAACAAGAGGGCACTTTTCAAGTGCATCTGGTATGCATTCTGGACTGGAAAATAAAACAACTTCGGAATCAAGCCATAGGGCTTGTAAAGATCCAATGGACCTTGTACAGCCCTGAGGATGCTACTTGGGATCATGAGGATGCAATGCGGGAAGAATACCCGCATATTTTTTAGAATTGCTGAAAATTTTGTTGTATATGGGTACATGATGCACTGACGACAATGCATAAATATGGGGAGGGGATTGTAATATCCCTCGATCAAACACAATTGTAAATGTAAATGGAAATGTACTTAATCTGGTGAGATGATTGATATCATTTTTGTATGCACCTTTCATGGCATAATGTGCACATGTACTGCGCAGTAAAATGATAAAGTGTGCACATTTTTGGATACCACACGTAGCATCTTAAGTATGTGTGATATTGAGGCCAACGAGCCTTTGTGTATATGCTATGTTTTATAGGCTGGTGAGCCAGTTATTATAAGCTAGGATGATTATGTTTTGATTAGGTCTCATGATTAATATAAAATACATCATTGCGCACAAACCGACCATGATAAAAGCTATGGGGGACTAAACTCCACTGGTTAGGAAAAGGGAGGGGCCTAAAAGTTAAGGAAAGGGATAAGCTAGGGAGCTTAAGCCAAAAAGGAATATTATATTAATATTTCTTAAATCATAAAGTGTGGATAATTATTTTATCCTAAGTTCCAAAGTTGGGGACAAGTGGGCCAAAGTAGCTCCCAACATGACAAGTGTCAAGTTGGGGACATGCATACATATTGTCGGGACTTAGTTCATTTCCTATGATCTTTTCGATCGTTCTTGCCATGATTTCTTCGATCATTCAGTCACCCATTCAATCATCCATGAGCATTCACACACCATTGAGCTATCCTTCATATCTTCATGACTGTACCTGAACCTGTATCCATAGCCATTTTTGTGTCAGTGTACCTGGTTAGCTTGGGAGATGGACTGAAGAAGTGGGTTGTCAGGCCTGTGGGGTATTGAAGAGGTGGGTTGTCAGGCCCATGAGCAATTATCTGGGTGAGAGAATTGTTGGGAATTGATTTATTGAAGGTGCTAAACTACAACTATAGTGCTCTGAGACTTCCTTTCTGACCTGTTGCTGAAGCCCGGAAAGGAAGTGGGACAGCCGAAGGACTGTTGAGTAGAGAAGGGGCACACTTCATGGATGGGATAGACATGTGGAGAATGAGGGACTGTAGATTGTTATTTGAGTTGGCACCTGATATGGAGTCTTTCCTATTGTCTATGAGTCTTTAGCTTGGTTAGGAATCCCTTTACACGGGTGAAGTTTAGTCCCAGCTCGAGGGTAACTCACTGTTGAGAGTGATGAACAGTGTGATCTAAGTATGGGAGGTTCGTGGAAGGTATGCACACAGTTGGTGACATTCTTACCAAGATAAGTGTCAATTGTGTGATAAATTTACATGGTGCATTGTTATTTACGTGCTTATTTTTATGGGTTATCATATGTGCGGTTATAACTATGTTTATCTTTATGGGTATCTTTTGTATATGCTGCATGTATATCTTACTATTAATTTAGTGTGAATCTATGTATTTATAGATGTATTTGTATGTTTACATTTTATATATAATGCTTTCGCAAGAGTTTTGTGTGTACATATTTTAATTTCATACAATTCGATTTTTTTTTATGTGGCATAGCTCAAATTGGATACTAGGTATGTTATAGTATGCTCCACAGAGAGAACAAGAGCATTCTCTCATGTAGCATGGCCCGACCATGGGTGGCCGAGAACATTTCAATCAGGGCAGGTATCATCTGGTGCGCATAAGCATCAGACACCAGCCAGACATATGCCAGGATATCGTGGCTTCCAGAGAGGATCCACTTTCACTACACCTCGTTGACCAATGCCTCAGCAGTGGAATCCTTACCGGGGACCACAACATCAGCAACAAAGTTGACTGCAATAGTAGCAGTTTAGGCTTATTCAGCAAAACAGACTAGGATTCCAGGCTGGTGGGCCGTAAGCTTCTACTTTGAGTACCAGGAGTACTGGACCGAAGAAGGGGTGTTGGACTTGTGGAGAGCCACACTACCAATGCCACTGCCCAGTGAAGAGGACTAGAGCATCTGGATCATCTAGAACCACTACCATGGGAGATTTGGGAAAGGCCCATCAAATCTTAGCTTATGATGAGCCTAGAGCCTTGGACTAGAGCCTTGGTGACATCATAATGTATACTGGGATCTTATGACATCGTGATTGGTATGGACTGGTTGGAAATGCACGAGGAAATACTCAACTATAAGATGAAATGGTTGAGCTTGGTCGATGATGAGGGATAGAGATGCGTGATTATAGGTCAAAACTAGGGAGTTTCCCTGAGGTTCATATCTTCCTTGTAGCTACAGAAGAGCATGCGCAAGGGGTGTAATCTTTATGCAATCCTTGCATTAAACGAAAAGGGAGTAGTGGAAGGTCTAGAACACCTTCCTGTGGTGAGAGATTTTGTAGACGTCTTCCCAGAGGAGTTACCTAGGATGTCGCTAGAGAGGGAATTGGATTTTACCATAGACCTGAAATCGGGGACTAAACCGATAGCAAGAATGCCTTATCGGTTGTCGACCCTAGAGTTACAAGAGTTGAGAATGCAACTGAAGGAGTTGTTGGATGTGGGACTTATACATCCAAGTGTGTCACCATGGGGCACGCCTATTATTTTCATACGAAAGAAGGATGGGTCTTGGAGACTCTGCATTAACTACCGTCAATTGAACAAGGCAACGATCAAGAATCAATATCCATTGTCAAGTATTGATGAACTATTCGATCAGATGAAGGGTGCAACGATGTTTTCTAAGATTGATTTGTGATCAGGGTATCACCAGTTACAGATCAAGGAGGATGACGTCCCTAAGACCGCCTTTAAGATGAGGTTTTGACATTATGAGTTTACTATTTTACCATTTGGACTAACAAACGCCCCAGGGGTATTTATGAGTTTGATGAATGGGGTGTTCCGTGAGTACTTGGACAAGTTCGTCCAAGTATTCATTGACGATATTTTGATTTAATATCGAACAATGGAGGAGCATGACGAGCACTTGCGCTTGGTACTACAGTGTCTGCGAGAGCACAAATTGTATGGGAAATTTTCCAAATGCTTATTTTATCAATCGAAGATTCACTACTTAGGGCATGTCATCTCCAACAAAGGTATTGTCATGGATCCAACAAAGGTCAAGGCTATTATGGAATGGCCTGCATCGACGAATTTCTCGGAAGTGCATAGCTTCATGGGTTTAGCAGGATACTATCGATGGGTTGTCGATGGATTTTCGAAGATAACATATCCGATCATGGAATTGCAGAAGAAGAACAAGAAGTTTATTTGGACAGAGAAATGCGCGGAGGCATTTAGGAGGCTCGAGGAGTTTTTTACAACAACACCTATACTAAAATTCCCTAACATGGACACAGACTTCTTGGTATGAACTGATGCATCTAAGGAAGGCTTAGGCGAAGTCTTGATGCAAGATGGTCAAGTGATCGCTTACATCTCAAGGAAATTGAGAAGGCACGAGGAGAACTATGCGACGCACAATTTGGAGTTGTTAGCCATTATTTATTCCTTGAGAGTTTGGAGACACTACCTTATTGGATGAAAATTTGAACTAAAAATGGACAATTGTGGACTACAATACATATTTACGCAAAGTGACTTGAACGCGCTACAACGACGTTGGTCATAATTACTTAGCAAGTATGATTTTGAGATTACTTACATAAAAGGTACAGTGAACCGAGTGGAAAATGCATTGATTCAGAGATCACGCATCTTTTTGGTGTTGCCTCTTCAGATGAATCTACATGAAAAGATTCTAACTTTACAGTGCGATGATGACTGGTACAAAGAGTTCAAGGATTTTATTGGACAAAACACAATGATGGTACCAATATTTGAAGGATTTATGTTGGACGACGATGGACTATTGAGATTTAAAAATCGAATTTACATACTGATTTGAGGAGTTTGATCCTAAACGAGGCTCACAGAGCAGTGTACATGGCTCACCCGGGAGTCACGAAGATGAGGGCAAACCTTAAAACCTTATTCTTCTGGAAAGGAATGAAGGTAGACATAGTCAACTATGTGGCCAGATGTTTAGAATGTCAGCAGGTGAAGGCTGAACAAAGAAATCCAATAGGATTACTACAGCCTCATGCTATTCCATAATCTAAATGGGAGGTCATTTCGATAGATTTCATTGTTGGTTTGCCACTGACGGCAGTTACGAAGAGATGTCGGGTATCGACCCTGCTATAGTCGTTCATGAGATTAAGACATACCCCAGAGCTAAACCAGTCCGGCAGCGCCTCCGTTCTGTCCATCCACGTAAAGTCGCAGCCATTAAACTTGAAGTTGAAAAACTCCTTAAAGCCGGTTTTATTTATCCAGTGGCGTTGACAGAATGGGTTTCCAACCCAGTACCGATTGATAAAAAGGGTGGTAGTATACGCGTTTGTGTTGATTATCGGGATATCAACAAAGCTTGTCCAAAGGACAATTTTCCAACCCCTTTCGTTGACCAGATTGTTGACGACTATGCTGGCAGTGAAATCTTTTCCCTCGTGGATGGATTTTACGGCTATAATCAGATCAATATCGCTCCTGAGGACCAGCACAAAACGACTTTCATTTGTCCTTGGGGTACTTTCGCCTACCGTAAACTTCCTTTCGGTTTAAAGAACGTAGGTGCTACGTTCCAACGTGCTATGTCTTATGCATTTCACGATATCAAGCATATTGTTCAACCTTATTTGCACGATTTGTCGGCTCACTCTTTACGTCGGGTCGATCACCGTAATCATCTCCGCGCGATTTTCCTTCATTGTCGATTCTATCACATTCGCCTGAATCCTCATAAGTGTGTGTTTTGCGTAGAATCTGACCGTCTCCTCGGTTTTATTGTTTCACGCCATGGGATCCGGGTAGATCCTATCAAGGTCGAGGTGATTCTTAATCTCCCTCCTCCTTCTTCTTTACGCCAGTTACAAAGTTTGCAGGGGAAAGCAAACTTGCTTCGTCGCTTCATCCCGAATTACACTGAAATTACTCGGGGTTTTACACATCTTCTAAAGAAAGGTTCAGAGTTTGTCTGGGATAAAACTGCTAATGATGATTTTGAAGCCTTGAAATTATCCCTCACCAAAGCTCCTCTTCTCTTCCCTTCAGATTATAGTCGAGATTACTTTCTTTATCTAGCTGCGTCCGAGTATACTATTGGCATGGTTCTTGTTCAGGAGGATGATGCCCACGATGAGCATGTTATATATTACTTGAGTTGAAGTTTAACTTCTACGGAAATTAAATATCAACATGTTGAAAAGCTGGCCTTGGCTGCTATCCAAGCAGTTCAATGTTTTCGTTATTATATTCTCGCCAGGAAAACTACTGTGATTTCACACTGTAACCCCATGCAACATATATTGACTCGTCAATTGCTGGGGGGAAACTACTCCAAGTGGATTGTTATTCTCCAGGAGTTCGATTTGGAATTCGATCGAGCCACGTCGAAGAAGTCCCTAGTTTTCGCTGAGTTGATTTGTGATTTTCCCCACACTGCAATGGAAAAAGTAGCAGTTGATTCGTTACCTGATGAGTCACTTTTCCTTATCAGTACCGACGATATTTGGTACGGAGATATCATTCTATATCTCCAAACTCAAACTTTCCGGCCTGCTTTTTCTAGTGTTGAACGACGTCGTATCCGTTATCAAGCACGGAATTATATTATCCTTGGTGATACACTTTACCGTCGAGGTATTGATTCTGTGTTTTGGAGTTGTTTAACTTTTGAGGAAGCCGAGAGAGATTTGAATGACTGCCACTCTGGAGCATGTGGTGGTCATATGTCTGGGTATGCTACTGCCCAGAAAATCTTACGTGTAGGTTATTTTTGGCCTTCATTGTTTCATGACTGCATAACTGTTGTTCAGAAGTGTCATGCCTGCCAGACCTATAATCAGAAGATTCGGTCGCATCCTGCTCCCCTTCATCCTTTAGTCTCAGTAGTTCCTTTCGCTAAATGGGGTATTGATTTTATGACATGTCACCCACACTCGGCCGGGGGGCATGGTTACATTATTGTAGCGGTTGATTATTTTACTAAGTGGGCCAAGGAAATGCCGACATTTGACAATACTGGGAAGACTGCAGCGTTATTTCTTTTCAACCATGTCATCACTCGTTTTGGTGTTCCTCAGGCTATCGTTATCGATCACGGTAGTCATTTTAGGAATAACATGATGTCTGAACTCACGAAAAAGTTGGGCCTTCGGCATGATATCTCAACACCCTATTATCCACAGGCTAATGGCCAGGTCGAAGCCATCAATAAGGTTCTCATCACTATGATTCGACGGATGATAGGAATACATAAAACCAGCTGGCACACAATGTTATTTTCGGCATTATGGGCATATCGGATGTCTGTTAAGTCTGCCATGGGATTCACACCTTTTCGATTCGTTTATGGCATGGAAGCCATTCTGCCAATAGAATGTGAAATACCGTCTTTGAAGCTAGCTGTAGAGATCTTACCCAATACTTCTGCCGAAGGGGAACGACTGTTGTATTTAATGCGATTAGATGAGACTCGCTGTGACGCTACTTTAGTAATCGAAGCCCAGAAGAAACGTGTTAAGGCACAGTATGACAAGCATGTTAAACCTCGTGTCTTCTCTGAAGGAGATCTTGTTCTTTTGTATGAACAAGATAAAGATGTCTTAGGAGCTGGGAAATTTGAACCAATCTGGCGTGGGCCTTATATTGTTAATAAAGTTTTGGAGAAGGGGGCATATGAGCTAGTGGATTATGATGGGGTACCTTTGAGTGAACCCAGAAATGGGTTGTACTTAAAGAAGTACTATGCATGAGTCATTTGTGCATGAAGTACTTGTATTTTTATGTATCATACTGAGTGTGTGTGGTATTTTTAGTTTTGCGTTTGACGTTATTTGGTCTCTACCCTTACGTGACGTTGTGTTTGATTGCCAGATGTTGGATTATTCGCTACCTTATATTGGCTTCGTCGACGGCGCTAGCCGTAGTACTCGGAACCTAGCTTCTGCTGCCTGGGCAATCTATGCCCCAACAAACGAGCTTATATCTTTACGAGGTGTATGTCTTGGCCGAGAAACCAACAACATAGCAGAGTATAGCGTCGTTATTGAGTTATTGGTTGATGTTATCTCTCTTGGAATTCATCGTTTGGTTGTGCGACTTGACTCGCAGCTAGTGGTGCTACAGCTAAGTAATGTCTACTCTATTCGAAGTCCTACATTATTAAGATTTTATTTGCGGATTCACCTCTTGGAATGATACTTTGATTATATTGAATATCAACACATTCCGAGAAGTCTTAATACATTAACATATGCTTTGGCTAATTACGTATTAGACAGACATTTGAACAATTTATAAATCAAACACATGTACACAAGTGTAAATTAAGCCGGTAGAAACCATGTATATATATATAACGATCAAAGTTTGTTTTTACAAAATGTGTCCGAAGACCAAAATATCAAAAATGAAGCCCATGGATTCTACAAAGTGACATCACTAATGATGTTCATGATAGCACACTAAGGTCCTGGCTACTCTTTGGAGCAAGCGACCCATAGAGGCAGAGACTCCCACGGTGTGACGCTGATCACATCGTGGAATATCCTCTAGATCCATATCTGGAATATCAGCCATCAAACCCTCTAGGTTCTGTTCCACTGTCAGATAGTCCTCAGCATACTGGGGGACTGCGACTGTTACCTCTCCTCGATGCTGGACAGGAGAACTACCAGCTGGTCTATGTGCCCCAAAATCTGTGTTATCAATAAAAAAATTGGTGTTAGTCTTTGGATGATTCTATAAAACCAAAAACATTTAATATGATGAAAATACAAAAACATCTAAAAAGATAAAAGTTGGTGTACTTCTTACCAATATCTCCCCACTGTGCGTCTTCAGGAAGGGCAAGGTCAGGATCACCGCGAAAGTCCAAGCCAGCATACGCATAATCCTCTATCATCAAAACCTAGCCTTGGAGCCAGTCAAAAAAATGATTGTCATACCTGACGATCGGTCCTGCCACATGTCTAGCCATGAGTTGGCACCATCGTAACATCTGTGGATCCCTAGGACCCGGAAAGTGCCAATCATCCTGAAGCCTATACACTGAGACTCTCTCACAGAAGAAGGACACTAGCAATGATCCATAACCAAACTTCTTTAGATCTCCACGCCTGCATTTGGTCAGTTGTTTTTTGAGGTTGCGTAAAACTATGTCAGCCCAGTTGAAGACCCGGGGCTCGACACACTCGAGGGCATACTGAAAATAGCTCTGTAGAGCCATATGCGGGGTAGCACTTCCTACCATCCGAGCTATAGTGAAGAGAATGGTACGGAGAGTTATATCAGTCACTCCCCAAATGGCCACTTTTTCTCTTTGTCGTTCAACCTCTGGCACGCAATACTCTCGACAATACTCACTCATTTTCATACCACCCCTGCGGTTACCAGTCAGACTAACATAAGAACCCCGTCTTGACAACCCAGTCAGGAAATAGATATCCTCAATGTCGATTGTCAAAGTGTGAGCACCGACAAAGTGGGTTTTTGATACTTATTCACTATTTTACCCTAATTTCTAATGTGAAAGTGAGTAAAATGACTTACAGGTACCCAATGCAGATGATTATGGACAAAAAACTTTTGCGATATGATGTGTTTTTTGTTTGTTTCTTATGGTTTTGATCTAAAACCTCAAGTGCCTTTTATTCGTTCTTGCACTTACGAAAAACTTAGAACGTGATCGAGCGTTGTTTTATCTCTTTTCCGAGCTCGATGTGGTTACACGAAAAAGGAACCCCCCTGGAGTTAACTTTAAGCTCTTTTCACGACTCCCTAAATATGAAAATATTGTTGAGCGACCTTGCTATTTTCACGCTCGTTAAAGTATTTGAAGTTACGCGTCCTTCGAGCGATAGTTTAACCCTTTTTCGGTCTCGTTGGACTATTGTACGAAAAAGGAACTGAGAGAGTTCTCTTTTAAGTGTTTTTCCAAACTCTATAATCTTGAAAAACCTTCGAGTTTTCTATATCTAGACTCGTTAAACAAACATTGACAAACCCGTGATGGGACCGAACCACTCCTTCTTAGGGTTCGTTAAAAATACTCTGAGGGACTCGTCTGAAGGATGAGCTTATATTAACAAGCATATGTGATCCTCTTCAAGCTTGCGTAAAAATAAAGAGGTACTTGCCAGAAATGGTGGGGGAAAATTTGGGAAAGGGATATGTTTCATCTTTGTGTTAATTGGCAGTAAGTGTCGCTCTTGAACATGACACCCCATGTTCATCATTTGAAGCTGGTTTGGGAAATCCATTTGTCTCTCATTCGATTTGATAACAAGGTCTTTCCATGTGTCATCTTTGACTCAATGCTGCCAAATCATTGGTCGTGTCATTTCATATGTTCAAGATCAGTCCAAACCTCTATTGAGTCGGCCATCTGCAGTTATCCTTTCACTTTGTGTCGGCCTTCCATGTGTCCAAAGTCAAATTTCCACATACTCTGTTTCAATTTCAAACTCTGTTACTTATTTCGTGTCACTGATGGGGGATACGTCAAGGCCCTCCTATGACGATTCTTGTTCTGTCGACTTCAGTACATTATCCAGAATCAAGACTTAGAAATTATTTAGTACCTTGAATCTTGCATGCCTCAATGGCAAGTTTCTCGCTTTCAACAGTGGGTTTACATCATTGACCCCTAATCAAGAGATTCCATCGGGTGTTCGACATCAACTCATTTATTCACAGTCGATGGATTTTACTATAGTACCTTGGGAGTCATTGACATCATTGGTGATTTCCCTCGCACTTGTTAATGGTATACATCAATGACCGGTAATCAAGTGGTTTCTACCATGTTCGACTTCGACACCTGTAATCACATCGTCAGATTCATACTTTGGGCGATGAGATTGAAGACCCCGGATATTGTCTTTGTGATCCAGGTTGAGATGGAGTATGTATTATTTGTGACACATAGATCCACTGTGTATTTTTCGTGGCTTTGTCATCTTGATTAAAAAAAATTCACACAGATCCACAGTGTATTCAAGTGGTTGTGCTATATTTGGACGGCATGGATCCACAGTGTATGATTGGTGGCCATGACCTTTGTTTATGTTGTCATCACTCTATGATCTGAGTATGGGAATGCCTACCTCAGAAATTGATATACAGGATATACTGCTGATGCTTGGATGTTTGCAGGTCTCTGATTAGATGTGCTCTTGGTTCTTGACACACACATGCAGCTTACAAAGTCTATCAACTGTCACTGGTTCCACTCTCAGACTTTGGGGGGCATTCTGTTATCCACATTTTTTGTCATCGAGATGATATCATGATCATGTCATGATAATGGAGAATCAAGCTTTTCATTAAGAACATTTTCCTGAGAAAGGTTACACTTGTCAGCTTCCAAAAATCATATTTTAAAGATAGTTCGCAGGCTGCATATATACTCTCCTGCGAGAATACTTCATTCTCGCAGGCTGCATTCAGCTAGGGTGCGAACTTCTCGCACTGTACTCATGGTTAGGGTGCGAACATGTTTTTAAAGGAGGAAAATGGATAAGTTCTCGATTCTTCTAGAAGGAATCTTCTAGAAGGATGAGTTGGCTTTCGAATGGTTGGCAAAGTACTGACTTTCCATATATCTTGGGATCATTCCCTATCCAAGTAACTAATCAATCTTCTCCTATATATTCAGGGGATTGCTCATGGAAAAGGTTAGAAGAAAATTAGCAAGAGATTGATTGGAGAATTAGTGAAATATTGTATGGAGGATTGATGCTACAGCAGCAAGAGACAACAACAAGGTCATCATATGTGGTTGATTTTCTTCATGCATGAGCAAGTGTGTGTGTTAGATATTGGAGCCATCGAAAGGAGACCTATGACATCAAGGCTCAGGTTGTAAGTTTCACTTTCAATTAATTCAATACAGTAATCTGTCCCTTTCCCATAAAGATGATGTCACTTTATTACATAATTCCTTGATCATATGTATAGACTAGCCATTGAATACATTAATCTGCCTTTACTTCGATTGATTTGTGTTGTTGTGATCTGAATGGTGCAAGAGCATTGGAGCGAAGCTTGGAACAACAAAGATAAGGAAAGAGTTCATAAGGTATGTCCACAATCCTTACTTCTTAGTTCATTCAATAGGTTAAGTCTAGGGAAAGTGTATTATTCTGTCCTGTTTTGTTCTAGATCCAGGTGGATCTAGGGAGATTGGTCTGTGTCCGCACTCACGAATTTATCCTTAAACACTAGTGTGTCTTGAAAGGCACGTCGCGTTGTTAACTACTAAGTGAATAAACCTAGATGGCCTTAGAACGAATGATGTGATAAGAAATATTTAAAAACAATTTCCCTAATAAACATGTCGCCCAGCCTAGGAAAATAAAATCTAGGTCTAAGTTATACTATGGTAATAATAATAATAATAATAATAATCATTAAACATGTGACGAGAAGGGGGTAAAAAATTAAATTAATTTATTAAAATCAAATTACTTCTGGGAATTAAATTAAAAAAAATAATAATGATTGTTTTGTTACAAATGCTAATTAAAATTTATCAATTAAAAAGAAAAAGGGGTAAAAGATAATTTTTCTACACTTGCTAAATTGAGTTTTAGATAAAAAGGGAAAAGAGAGAAACTTAAAAGAATTAGGAAACTAAGGGAAAAAGGGGAAACATAAAGAAAAAGGGAAACATAAGGAAAAAGTAGAATGACTAACTTAGTAAGGAATCTTGCCTTTAAGAACTTTCTAAATTGAACTCAACTAGGAATTTAGTAAGGGTGTAAGTCATTTAAAATGTGTAAGGGATTATGGGGACACCAAGGAGCCATTTTATGAATTATTTTAGGTGGGTGAGGGAAATAGGAGTAATTAAATATTTAATGAAATTAATTTCTGGTGCAACTAGGGGGATGGGTGACATGTGTATGGGGGAGGTTTTTTCTGAATTAAATTAATGAAAAATAAATTAAATGATAATTTGGGAAAGAACTCACTTAGAAACTCTATAAAAAGGATGGAGGAGGAGGAGTATGTATCTCTTCCTTTACGCATAACGTTATGCTACAGAAATTTTGACTTGATTGACTTATCTTGTGGGAGTTGGGATACCCAGCTTGGGTATCGAGTGGTAGCTCGGCCTTGCGAGGTGAGCTAGGAGCTAGTTGTTATTTGGTATAGTGTGTGTGGCCCCTTTACGGCTCGAGGGGGTTAGGGGGAAGAATATTACCCCTAGCGTTGGCTGGGAGGTACCAGTGAGGTCACATTGGTTGGCAAGTAAGAGTTGGACGGAGCATGCACAGGACAATGACTCAAAGCAGTTGACTTGGGTTACAGTACGCATGCTTTTATTTTGAATGGTATATTAATATTGTTCTTGCACTTCCATTACTGTACTTCTATTATGTAAAACGAAAATGTGTTCTTCTCATCGTTTTTAATCGACAACTTAAAGTCAACATAGCTTTACACTTGTTGCTTGAATTGATTTCCTTGGCAACCTGATCCCTGACTGTTATGACTATCTTGTTTGTTTTATTGATTATTATGAAGAGTTTGTGTTTTATCTTTCATTCTCATCCCTATATCACCAATCCACGCCTGAGTAGTCGACCAAGAGTTGAATCGACAGTCATCACTTCGATGCATAGCGACCTATAGATTCTAATGCCCTACTTTTCTGTGTGTGGATGATGGATGAAGGATGTTTTTTCCCAGCTGTCTACCCCTATTTATTGTTCCTGGTTGATGGATTTTCTTGCACCTTCTTGTGATTGAATACCCATGTGTATTTTTTATCTTTTCTCTCTGTGTTTTCACCCACATTACCCATCATTCAACCCACTCTCCCTGGCATCTTACACACAACGATTGAATTTTAAATTGCACCACAACTCCCTCTTTTACTCTTTAATCTAGTTACATAAACACTATGAATCTGTGGCTCCTTGCAAGCCTTCAACCACGAATTATCCTCTATGATTGATTATTTGGATGACGAATCTACCCTGCGATTTTACCTTTATTTATACATTTTAGACTGTGAATCTACCCTTCATTGTGCAAAGATATTTATTTATTAATCAGTTGTCGCTTACATTTTAAACCTCGGAATGGACATCGTCTTTTTCCTTACCTTACCTAATGACTGAGATTGAGTCTTCATGACAAAAAAAATTTCCTTTTATTGACTGCGGTTTCTTATAATAAAAATCAACATTTTATTTTTCTTGATTGAAACCCAACGAGATGATGATAACACCCAGCTAGTTGTAGACAGTAAACTCCCTCTACACAGTTCTCAATCCATGATTTTATTTCCACATTGCACCATTTATGATCCATGGTTTGGCATCATGCACAGTTTTTATATATCTACGTTTGATGTTTTTGGTTTCTCCACCCTTTGTGCTTCTAATTGCTGGAAAAAACGTGGTTTTAATGCTGCATTTTAGTATGACCTCACTAGTGTTTGATTCTTGGCTTATTCCAACAAAATCCTTTATAGATAGACAACATTATCGTGGCTTAAAACCCAACTATTTTGACTGATAAAGCAATGTGAACTAGAATGATAAGAACTGTGCATTTACCATTTTGACTGTGAATCCACGTATTTACCTACGACAATAACAATTTTCTTCTCGGCAGTTTCATCTATAAATATGCCAACATTATCATTCATTACCCTGTGATTTTAATGTATTTTTAACAAAGAGATTTCCCATATCACGTGTGACAACGTTTACCTGAATGCCTGCTACTCTGTGTTTACTCTAATGCCCGACAACACATTATTACAAGTAATGTCAACGTTTTTACCTATGGAAGATAGACAACGTTTTTATTTTAGGGTCGGCACTTCTACATGTGAAGGATAAACAATTTTTATTTTAATGTCAGCATTTTTATAAGTGCATGATAGACAACGTTATAGTTTATGTGAAGGATTTATTTGATAACAACGATCTTATACATATTTGATTCTATGAAAGTGAAATTTTTATAGTATAAGGACAAAAATTTTAATCTTATACATATTCAATTCTATGACAACGAAATTTTTATAGTATAAGGACAATGATTTTATGCATTGTAGGGACATCATATACACCAACAATATAATATTCAATAGACAGCTAATGCACACGTGGACTGACAACAACTTTATACTTGATTTTTAAATATGTTGTATGACTGTAAATATTCATGACAGTTATACTTATTCCAACTTCCTATTCTAATTTTTATTCTTTGTTAGACAGTGATTCCCTTTTTATTAGATGGAAAAATCATGTTTAACTCTGTGAATTTATATAAATGTGTGATGGGGCGACTACGCAATTGTAAGGTGACTGTGTGACTATGAATTTATATTATTTATATGACTGCATTTATATGATCATATGGATCAGATGGTTACACATATGGAATTACAATGATCATATCACTGTGTTTTTATGATCATATAAGCACACATTGTTACACAACGATGTTATATAATTCACCTTTGCTAAGTAGTTCACTTATACTTTAGACTATGTATATTTGTTGACAAGATCATTTGGATTTTGTTAAGCACATATATTAAGTTCACTTTTATGATAACTTTTGTGATAATATTAACATTTTTAATAGTGTGCATTTTTGGGTCACATTTATGATAATAAATAGCGTTTATATTAGTTCACTACTCACACTTAGACATCATGCTTAACAATTATGGTTTATGGTTGTTGTCGAGTCATTTAATAGCTTGCACAAATTTTTTGAGCGATGTCATCTGCATCTTGTCAACCCGTTGCTTGGGGTTGTAGGTGTAGTCTCTTGTCAGTTATTACGGCTCCTAGTGTGTTGGATTCATCTTCAGTCCTTGGTCCAGATAGGTTATGATGTTCCAGGGTTATTGTTGCGCCTATCACCTGGGGATGACATGATTCCTGATGAGGGGATCATGGCGTGCCCTATTGGATAAAGGCGAATGATAACTTGGTCGGATTCTATGCTTCCCATTGTGGGTGTTTTTTGATTGTTGTAAGTCCGTTGTTGGCGCTTGATTTGTAACGCCTTCATGCGTTCGGTTTTGTGTGCCATAGAGGTTCGAGTGACTGGTCATTGAGACTGTTGTGTTGGGATTGTGGATGTTGTCCTTATCTTGTAAGTGTCATCGTGTTGTGTGTTCAGTGGGGAGTCATTCCTATCTTTATTATTTACGCATGTTTCACCCAGTTGATCGTTGTGCTAGTGCATTGATTCATTTTTTTTTGTTGCATGATCTGCGTGAGTGTGTTCATCATCAGGATGTGTGGTTCAACTGTTGTCTTCGTTTCCTTCTTGCCTAAAAAAAAAAAAAAAAAATTGCACCTTTGCTTCGCTTATAGTCGTAACGATTGGGGGCGTTACACCGTGCATATGGGCTACAAATCCCACAAATCCATGGATTTTGTTACAGTCAACTCCAAGTTGGGTTTACCATTTGACTACCAGTCGGCCTTCATTTGGTCTCTAGTCGGTCATCTCACACCCACACTTCGACCTCTTGTCAGTTGACTTATCGTCGATATATTTGACTTTGACTTTACCCGGTTGACTCCCTCAACCTTCAACTTGCTGTCGATTTACCTTGACTTTGACCTGCTGTCGATCCATGTCAACTTTGACCGTCAGTCGATTCACCTCAACTAGAATTTCACTACAAAGAATATAACAGCCCAACATTCTCCCACTTGTTGTCTTCTTTGCTAAAATAGGAGATTCTTGAACTTTCTCTCACATACCCAGGATAACAATGCCCATTGCCTCTCTGCACCAAGTGAACTCCACAACACTCATAGACTTGGTCAACAAGCCTGCTATATTTTTCAATGTGTCTACATTCTCCAGTAGCACCTTGTTACTCTCCACCATGTCTCTTATGAAATGGTATTGTACATCAATGTTCTTAGTCTTTGAATGATAAGCAGGGTTATTTTCCAGAAATATTGCAATTTGATTGTCGCAACTTACCTTCATAGATTTCTCCTCAAACCCAATTCCTAAACACAACCTTTGAAGCCATACCACTTCTTTGCTTCCATGAGTGGCCACCATGTATTAAGCTTATGTTGTTGACAAGGCTACATCCACCCGTCGCTTTCTCATCCAGCTTATTTCTCCACTGAACATCTTGAAGACATATTCGTCGATCGACCTCTGTCGATCCAGATCTCCAACCCAGTTGGCGTCAAAAAATCCATGTACATCTAATTTACCACTGTCACCTCCAGGTCTTCCTTGGTAGAATATAGCATAGTCCTTTGTGCCACAAAAATACCTAAATAGTCTCTTGAGTAGGCATCATGATTATTCTCGGTATGAACAACTTTCTCAAGATCGGATTTACCTCCAAATTCTCTAAAGACCCCATCTCAACTGTACACTATTCTCCTTGATACATGATCCCAGAGCTTATATCCTTTCATCCCTTCTTTATATCTGATGAAAATACATTTTATTTCCTTCTTGTTAAGATCACTCCTCTTTTCCTTAGGAACATGCACAAATGCATCACAACCAAATACTTTGAGATGTGCCACTGAAGAATTCTTACCAGACCATACTTGATTTGGAGTCATGTCAATTAGCGCCGAAAAAGGAGACATATTTACTAGATATCTTGCAGTCTCAACTGCCTCCACCTAGAATTCTTGTGCAAGCCCAGCACCACTGAGTATGCTCCTTTCCTTATCCATCAATGTTTTGTTCATTCTCTCAGAAAATCCATTTTGTTGTGGGGTATATGGTGTGGTATTCTTTAGTTCTATTCCACACTACTTACATAATTAATCAAATTCCTTTCCACAAAATTCACCACCATTGTCATTCCTCAACACTTTAATCCTCTTCTCTGTCTAGTTTTCCATAAGAGCTTTAAACTCCTTAAATCTCTCGAAAACCTTTGATTTCTTCCTCAGTAAATATATCCATGTCTTCCTGGAAAAATCATCTATGAAGGAGACATAATACATGGATCCACCAAGTGAAGGCATTGTAACCGAGTGAAACACATCACTATGCACCAGTTCTAGAATCCCATTTGCCTTTGTCACTCCAGATGGGAACCTCACCCGACTTTGTTTTCCATATATGAAATGTTCACAAAAGTTGAATTCTAAACCACATTCAGGAAAACCTTTGACCATACCTTTTCCTTACATAGCTTGAAGTCCTTTTTCTCCAATGTGTCCCATCCTCTCGTGCCATAACCTGTTTGGGTTGATCTCAACATGTCTTGTCAAGTCGGTTTGAACTAACTTGGCTCGATTCGAGTCGAGTTGTGTTCAGATCAAGTCAGTTTGAGTCGCATTCAAGTCGATTTCAGGAGCAATGATGTTGTTGCATCCAGTCGAGTCAGAATTCCCTAACAATTTGTACAAGGTACCAATCTGAAATCCTCTCATTAAGACCATCACACCTCTGACCCTCTTGCACGAATCCTTCTAAAACAGAGTATGCACACCTACATCACTCATGTTTCTGAAATATATTAGGTTTCTTTCCAAACCCGAAATGTGTAGCACACCTAGAAGGGTTCTTTTCTTCCCATCCTGCAATGTCAGTCAAACTCTTACTCGTCCGACAATTTTGGTTGTCGAGTTGTCTCCCAAGAACACTTCACCCCCGTCATATTGTTCATATTTATAGAACAATTATTTGTGTGGTGTCATATGATAGGATTCTCTTGAGTTGATCAACCAAACATATTGATCTGACTGTGTACTGGTCGATGCCAGATACATATCACCTCCCTTGTTTGAGGTCGTCTTTGTCTCAATCAACTACTTCTTGTTGGATCCAGCACTGACTTTTGTTTCCTTCGAAGTACAGTTATTTTTGTAATTCCTAGCTTTACCAAATTTCCATCATCTTCGCATTAACTTAAATGGGGATTTAGATCTACCCTTCAACTTGAACTTTCTACCAGAGAATCTACCTTTATCTCTGTTTATCAGTTGACCTCTCACTACTAGAGCATCTTTGGTCAATCCTTCCATGTTCTTTCTTCTCATTTCTTCTGACAACAGAGAAGAAACCACATCCTCTAGCACTAGTGTGGTTGTATTACTCCCAATATCCATGACTAAGCTATCCCAGGAGTCTGGCAAAGAACATAACAAGCTAATACACTTCTTCTCATCAGTGATCTTAATATCCACAGACGGTAACTGGCTTAACACAACGTTAAACTCATTTAAATGCTCAGTCACTGAATTTCCATCACTCATCCTCAGAAGATACAGTTTCTTTCTAAGAAAAAATTTATTTACCAAATATTTCGTTTGGTATAAGATTCCTAGCTTGTCCCACAATTTCTTGGTCGAATCTTCACCTAAGACATTTATCAACATCAAATCTGCAAGACAAAGTTGAATCGTACTTCTTGCTCTTCTTTCGATTTTCTCCCATTCTTCCATCGACATTCCTATCGGCTGGGTACCTGAACATACCATTGTCCATTGTTCTTGATCCACAAGAAGATCTTCCATTTTAAGCTTCCAAAGCTCAAAATTCTGGCCATTGAATTTTTCTATCTTTATTTTGGAATTGCTCTCCATTATTTACCATGATCTTTAACACAATTTCTGACTTACAAGTCTTATTGTACCTAGGGTTTAGTTCTCAGATTCAAGATTGACAAATCAAGATATGATATACTCGCCAAAGCATAACACCGTTCTGAATACTCACTTGTTAGGGAAAACCTAAGATCTGATACCACATGTCAGGAAATGCATGACACTTCCACACTAATCCTAGTAGAAGAGAAGAAGAATTTAATCAAGAACACAAATGAAAAGAGAAATCAAACAATACACCGATATTTTTCCCTGGAACCCTTAACCAAGAGAAACCAACATTCTTTTGAGCGTTCTTCTCTCTTTTTGTCTTATTCAATAAAAATAAAAGGTTACATGTATAATCTTGGTCTACACCTAAGACACAATTGGCATCATACCCTCTTTCATAGGCAAGAACAACCCTATAGCCAAATTGGATTACATACGCATGACCAACCACCTACGATTACCATGAATTAGCATTCTCGCATTCTTTCATTTACAGACTTACAACACGCCTCTTTATAGTCTTTACAATAGGAAAATCCCTAAATATTGGCACCCAAAAACAGTTATAGATCCATGCATATCATTAGCTACAAATCCTGCAAATCCCAGGATTCTATTACAATTGACTCCAAGTCGGGTTTACCAGTTGACTACCAGTTGACCTTCATTTGGTCTCTAGTCAGTCGTCTCACGCCCTCACTTCAACCTCTTGTCGGTTGACTTGTCATCAATATCTTCGACTTCGACTTTACCCGATCAACTGCCTCGACCTTCGACTTGTTGTCGATCTACCTCGACGTCGACCTATTGTCGATCCACCTCGACTTCAACCGTCAGTCGATTCACCTCAACTAGACTTTCACTGCAAAGATATAACAACCCAACAACTACCCCCCATTATTATGTTTCATAAATTATTATACACCAACTATCTGGTGGACCTAAACCTTATTCAATGAATATGGCCCATTACACCCATTAATGAGCTCACACACCAATAATTTAATGGGCCTTATTCCATGAGTATGGACACATTACATTACTTATCCTTCCTAAGTAAATCCCTATGTACTTAACATTATATTAATTATACTTCCTAGGTACATTACAATAACACATCTCCTTGTTGAATACATTAATGATCATGCCAATTCTCATTGAATTATTTTGAACTACCAAGGCATCTAGGAGAATCAGGGGATTTTTAAAAACAACTAACTCTATATTGCTTGCAGTGGAAGACAATCTAGTAAAGGTTGTTAGGATTGTAGTTAGAAACATTGATACAAATATTAGAGTGGTCAATTGATTATCTCATAGTATATCAAATCTAGTATGTGTGGGAAACCAACGGCTCATGATTTTCACTACCAACAATGGATGTATAGTAGGAATAAAGAAAACTACAATGATTATCATTGTGTAAGTATGAGAAATTACGAGACATGTTATCGTTGAATCCAGTAAGTGATCATTGGCTCTCTTTTCCATGACTTATTGGGATGGAGTATCTATGGATGATGTTATTAGTACCAGATCCAATGTTGAAGGTTTCGTGGAAAAAAGAAGCAATGAGTATGAATATGGTGCAGGGATGAGAATGGTGGTTCTTGCATCTCCTTTTGATCATTACCTTGAATAAAGTAGGTAGAGACTTGAAAGCTATTGAATTGTATTCCCCTCCTCCCTTCTTATGTGGGACATATTATGTGGGTGGGTGTGTACGAAACAATAGTCAAATATACCTATCTTGGGTGTATTGGAATAACATTTACAACTATAAAATCTTCCCTTCTAGGAATTCTAGGTGCAAACTTAGAGAGCTTACCCTTTCTTTGCAACCCATGTTCAAGTGTTATGCATATTGTTCCACCTATGTTTTCATAAGCTAACATGTTGATCAAAATTGTTGATATCAAGGAAAAGTAATGGACTTGAGAAATCATCCAACATGGATAAGGTGAATTGGTTAAAGTCCTAATTATATAGTGGTTCCTTGTATTTATAAGATGAAGAACTATAACTATAATACCTTTTCACTAAGAATGATCCATATGCATGTATAATGATTTATATAATGCCATCTACATGTATTGTGACTTATATAGTGCCTTTAATAATTATGAAGGGTTTGATAAATAAGTATAAGGTATGTTACATGATATATCTTTGTAGGAGGAAATATTATAGCTAAGTTTTTTTTTAAATATGGAGACTATATCAAGAAAGGGAGAGTGTAAATTAATAGACAATAATACAAAGACGTAGATAAAGATATCTCACCAAATTGTTTTACAACCACATGCCACTATACAATAATACAAAGAAGTATATAAATATCTCACCCAATTGTTTTACAACCATGGGCCACTTAAGTATAAATAATTGTCTATCACTTAAAATCACATTATTTTGGTATATAGGCCAACTCACAAACCATTGCATTATCTAATATTTTAGATTATATTAGATATTCATATACAAAAGTGAAGCATAATACAAGATATAATTAAAATACATGCTTTGAATAGGGGTATGAGGATTCTTCCCAATCATGTAAACTTGGCTCAAAAAAGATAAAGAAATAGGGATCAACATCCAAAATCCTTTATTGATATTAAATGTGGGTAAATATTGTTATGAGGAATCATGTATGATACAACAGTTTGAGATTGATCAATCCCTTAACATTCCCATTTGATTTTTTAGTTTGAGATTGATTAATCCCTTAACATTCCCATTTGATTCTTTAGGCTTATGCAGTTTATAGCACTGTTGAATATATCGGCGTTATAACGGAAATGTCGTATGTGTCGCCGAAATTTTCACTCTGCTGAAACTTTCTTTTGAATATGTCACAAAACTTTTGAAATTTTGAATGTGTCATGACACATTCATTAACTCACGACATTTTCTCAATGTGTTGCGAGTCGAAGGAATGTGTTGGCCTGCTTAAAATGTTTTGCAAATTAAGAGTGTGTGAGGGGTTTTACTAAAATTCTTAATGGTAATGTAAAATTCTTAAATTTTCATCCTTTTACTTAAATTTTTAACATTACCATTAATTGTTTCAAGATGTTTGAGAGTGGTTCCAACCTCATTGGACTTCATATGGAGAAAGTAGAATTTTAGGTCCCATTCAAAATTCAGCAGACTTAACAGTTTTCAAGATTTCAAGATTGGCAAGATTGCAATGTTTTCACTGGATTCTATCATGTATGAGAGTATGGAATTGACATTTAATCAAGAGAACCAAGCCCTTTATGTACCTCGATGTTGGTGGCATTGATTGTTGAACTCTTTTGTCATGACCCTAGTAAAAATGTACCCTTCACTCAAGTAT
>ML787036.1:222493-236355 GCA_009831015.1 Picea engelmannii
TTATGCATCTTATTTATTGGTTGTATTTTCATATTTATGTAGAAAAGTGTTTATTTGATGTTGTTGTTGTTTTACAAGTTTAAAAAATTGAAAAAAATGAGTGTTTTTGTATTTTTTTGAGGTCTTGCGACATTTTTCGACATATTTCGACATTTTCCGCCGATGTCGCCAAGAAGTTACATTCTGGACCCTCGCCGACACTTTCCCCGACATGAAATATACATCATTGGTTTATAGTGTTATCCATCGAGACTTTCGAGGTATTACATTCAAAATTTCAAAGTCAATGTTTCGAGCCTCAAACTAAGTTCAACATCATGACGAAAAGAAGTTGAAGAGAAAAAATGTTGATCAAAATAATAAATATGAGAAATCCAGTAGAAAGAAGCGACAAAGAATTAAAGATAAGTCGACTCATTAAAAAGGAAAAAACAAAAAAATACAATTTAAATTAATATTGTTATAAAAACGTATAATACATGTACTCCAAGGTTAAGAATAATTTTGTAACAAATTGAAATATTTTTAATATTAATAAAAATCTTAGAATTAATAGTAATACAAGTAAAGATTTTAATAGTAAAATTACAAAATGTTATTATTAAATGAAACTTTATAGTAACAAGTGTTGCATGGTAGTGTAGTCCCTGCTAGGTTGGAATGAGAATAAATTCACTGCTACAACGAGACCGAGTACAGAAATCTGGGAAGCAAGTTGAATTACATGTGGTATCCATGCAAATGATGACTTTGTGGTAGCGTGTCACTGGCCAGTCACAAGGCAATTGGTTTGTAGATGACCCCTCACGTTAATATGCGAACGAGGAAGTTTTTTCCTGGGGTGTTTCTTGGGGTGTATATAGTTTAAACATGGTACTTAGAAAACTTCTGTCTAAATTATTTGCAACAAATCTTCCTGGGAAAAAGGACCAGGAAGCATAGACAATAAACATTCAAATATAATAGAATATTAAACAAAGGTTGGATCTATTCCATATTTTTGAAGCATACACACTAAACATTCAAACACAATAAAATATTAATAGAAGCATAGACAATAATCATTCAAATACAATAGAATATTAAACAAAGGTTGGATCTATTCCATATTTCTGAAGCATGCACACTAAACATTCAAACGCAATAGAATATTAATAATGTGTTGCAACAAAGGTTCTTGTTTTCTTTGAAATCTATCAAAAATCTAGAATTTGTTCCATATTTATGAAGCATACACATTAAAAATTTAAATACAATAGAATACTAATAATGTCTTCAACAAAGGTTCCTGGACACAAAAAATTTAGCATTCCTGAATTAGTTTTCTTTGAAATTTATCAAAAAAATATTTCTGGAATCTGTTTCATATTTCTGTTTATGTTCCAGACATTCAAACGCAATAGAATATTAATAATGTCTTGCAACAAAGGTTCCCGTTTTCTTTGAAATTTATCAAATTTCCATATTTTTGAAGCATACACATTAAACATTCAAATACAATAGAATACTAATAATGTCTTGCAACACAGGTTCCTAAACACAAAAAATTTTGCATTCCCGAATTAGTTTTCTTTGAATTTTATCAAAAATTAATAATGTATGCTACATATTTCCGTAATCTATTCCATATTTCTGGAAATTTAAATGTGTTTTTCATATAGACTGGGATTGGGGCTCCCGCGGACCATAAAAATAAATAAGTACAAGAATTAGGACTGTAGAAAGAAGAAGTGCGCGACGATAGAGAGGAAGACCTTAAAAGAAGAAATTGGAAGTTATGAGTGTTTGTTTAGAGATTTCTATTTAAAGAGTTAGAATAACTGGATTGATAAAGAAAACAAGATGGCATCGGTATAGACTTACTACGAAGATGATGTGTTTTTGTTGCTATCCTCGACGGTCGCTGGAATCGTGTCAACCGGTTGTTGCCCTTCCTCGATGAGGTTGTCCATTCTCCGTTGGAACCATTCTTCAATGTAGCTTCTCATGGGGGCTAGGTTGATTTCATATTGGATTTCTATGTCGAAAAGGTCATTTTCTATTTTCCTTAGATCCATTGAAATACTATGCAGAATCTATTCAATTTCTTCATTGTGTGTCGAATAGTCCCGTACCCATCTCTCGAGTTCATCTACACGATATTCAAGGATGTCGTAAGAAATTTTCGAAAGACAACCCCTTTAAAATATCAAGTTGTTCATTGAAAGCTTCTTTTGTCATTCACAAGGGTTTGAGAATTAAGTTTGGGTCTTGAACCTCGTTGGTACTTCTAGCTAAGTCTATTTGAATCAGGTTTCTGAATAATTCTACCTTTTCTGATATGGTTTGTTTACATGATTCAACAATGAGCTCCAGGTTCTTAACTTTATTTTTCCAGCATGCTTTTAATTGTTTGGTGTGCCTTGGGGATGGGAGATTCTCTTGTTTTCTTTTCAAATCCAAGTTGTTGATGGCATGGTTGGAAAAAGGGGTCAGCACCTGTTCACAAAAACATTAATCATTTTTTAAATTCGCCTGCAAATGTTTGTGCAAATCATTTTCCCTCTTTCGGAAGGAAGCTATATTTTGTGATGTTTCCCAGGCTTCAGTAACTAGCTGCATTATTTTCTTAATGTTACTCTCTACAAGGGATCTACACAATGCAAGGAGGGTGGAGGATACTTTTATCTTGGCTGCAGTGGTAGGAGGCACGTTTTTTTTCTGAAAGACTGGCAAACTCTAGGGTAGCAATGAAAGTCTCCTCAAATTCCTTGAAACGATCTTTCAGTGTGGCATTCTCTGCTTCAATTCCTCCAATGGAATCATCAAGAGAATCACCGATTACACGGTGAAACAGGGATATTTCGGATGGCTGCATTTTCCTAAAGTTAATCTCTATGCGATATTTTCCTTTCGTATTTGTTACATCTCTCTTTTCAATGACCATATTTTTAGATTGGTTATCAAAAACAACACTTTGGAATATGAATGATTCATCTTCGTAAAAAATGTCAATCTCAGCTATTTCCATTGCAGACGGACCAACTTTTTTCATGTGCTCAGTTTCAATTTCAAGTTGCATCTGTTCACTTTCAATTTCGGGTTCGTTTGCCTGCCCTACAATGTTTTTTCTCTTCTTCATCAGTGGAACTTTGTGAGAACTATCAATTTTTGTGCAAGGAGGGTTCTTATCTCCTCCTTCGTTTGAATATTTCTGGGTTGCTTTCTTACTAGGGTGGTGCATTGAAGTGATTCTCTATGATGTCGTTCTCTTGGGAGTGCTGGTGGGGGACTGGGCACTATTCTCAGTGGATACTTTTCCTTGTTGTCTTTACAATTCAATCACGCTTTGCAATGTCTCCACGTCGCAATCGACAGAAGAGGGATTGTTTTCGTCACTGTCCCTATCATCAGTCAGGCGTCTATGGATAAAAAAGATGCTAAATCCAACTGCTAGTAAATGTTCTCGAAAAATCCCATTAGGGTCGAACCCTTTTAGCCTTTCAGCATATGTCAGGTTCAAGTTCTTGAAATGGCCTGCGAATTCATCAATCTTGTTGACGTTTCTGCACATGAAGTCCCCAACTTTCCAAGGTAGAGGAATGAACTGTTTTTTTTTTCTTGTCATGGGAAAAATGCAACCAGTGGTTGTATTGCCTTGTTATTTCTACAACAAACATATTGTCAGTGATGTGGCATGGAAGGAAAGAAGGATTTTCCTTGGAGCCAAAGACCATTAGTACACTGTGATTTTCCTTTTGTTCAAGTGTTCCCTTCCTGTTCAAAAACTTAGTTGCCTGGCCAGACATCCGAGGAGCATCCTTCCCTAACAATAAATCTTTGAAAACTGAGACAAAGTCATTAAAAACTTCATAAAAACAATGGGAGGCCTTATGCCTCCACAGGGCCTAGTACCAGAATACTACTGTGTCAAATCCACAATTTCTTTTCTTAGAAAGAGACAATTTTGGAAACGGACAACAATGCACTATTGCAAAAATCAAGTAGGATGACATATAAAATTTATTCAATTCTTTGAATCGTGACAACTAGGAACAAATTTCAATGGAAATTAGCTTCCCCCAATTGAAAATGAATTGTTCCTTGACTGTGAAGTACAAAATATAAATAATTATACGGGAAATGCTTGTCGTGGATGATTGTCTCGTTATTCTTGTAAACAACCAAGCAATTTCCCAAAATGGATTTCTAAAGGAACTTACTTGCAACTTTGTGATATCTTCGGAAACTTTTGTCAGGTCTTCAAGGAACTCAGCTAAGATGTCCAACCCGTTATCATGTTTTTCTAGGAAATGCTTGCAATCTTATCCTCTGAAGGTCAATGTTGACTCTGACAATTTTAACATCTCGCAGAAGACCTGAGGTGACAAAGAAACATGAGAATGGTCACGCAGTGGAATAATTCTTTGGCTTGGAATATATTTTTCGGCGCACCAAGAGACCACCTCCTTACAGTCAAAAACCTCAGGGACGCAGCCTGCACAAGCGATTCCAGAGGTCCAAATCACTTTGTTTTGGTCAGAATGGGATGAATAGTAAAAGTATGCCCTGGACCACTGGAGGTTATGGTCTTGACATCCAAAGATATTTACTGTATCTCCACAAAAATGTTGTCAACCTGCTACCATAAGTTTACAAGAACGTTTGTTTGCTCCAGATGATGACTGAAATGAAAAGTTGGAAGGGATAATATAATGTTGCACAAATCTTGGTCCAATGTGTATGAATGGGAGATCTCCTCGAGACTTTCGCTCATTAATGACAATTTTGATGGCTATTTCATGATGTGTTGTTAACATTAAAGTCTAGTAATTGCACACATAGAAGTGCAAACATGGCAGATACGACAATGAGTGATTAAGCATTGGAGATTTCTTGAACGGGCCAACACGAAGACCTATGTTTGAGATGAAAAATCGGAAGGGACAATATAACTCTCTGAAAAACTTGGTTTAATGTGTATTAATGGGAGATCTCCTCGAGCGTTTCGCTCATTAATGACAATGTTGACGGTTCCTGCATGGTGAGTTGTTAGCATGAAAGGTTTCTAATTTCATATTTAGAAAGAAGTATGGAGGTCGCGGGGACGAGAAAGAGAAATCAAGGAGTGTCTAATTATCGAAAGCAGTCGGGTGGGATTCAAAATAGGGTTACAAGGTACAACTGTTGGAGATGAGGACGCAAGGGTCAAATTGTATGTCTCGAAATTTTTTTAGTGCAATACACATAACACCGAAGAGGGTATGATAGGACAGTCCAGAGGGAAATTTTTATATTGCAGAAGTCCAGGTAATGTTTGCAGGACATGAAACAATGGATGTGCAAACATGAGCCCGCCTATCTAGGAACCCACAATCGAAAAAAATGGCTTAAGTATGGAATAGAGAAATGACTGGGCAGATTCGTTTTCGCTAATATATTGAAACTTGTAATATATATCCCATTGCGTGGAAAGATCTTTTGTACATGTCTCTGGGAAGAAAAGAGAAAATAAGAGAAGATAAATTAATTTAAATTCAACAAGTCGAGATTTAATTAAATTTCATTGTCTCGTCTATTCTTTTTCTTTTTAATGGCGGTCAATACAGTTGTTGCATGATGAACTATTAGCAGTAAACCTTGGTCAGACACAATAAACAGTGCCTAAGAATTGGAGATTTCATGAACCCTCCAACCCGAGGAACCGTGAAAGAGATTCCATGAAATGGGTAAGTACGGAAAGCTGTCAAACACACCTCAAAATTAGGGTGACAATGGTTCCCTAGGAGACGTGACTTCCTGAAGGTCAAATTGTATGTCTTGGGACTTGAATGAAAAATATGTAACATGGAAGAGAGGATGGTCATTAATGACATGTTTAAGGTTCATTCACAACAAATTTCTAGCATTAAATCTTACCAATTTCATTTCCAAAGAGAAGTAGGAAGGTGGCAGGGACACAGAACAACAAGGAATGGCTAATTATCAAAAGTGGTTGGTGATGCTTCAAAATAGGGCTACAAGATACATCCAATAGAGGTGAGGGCCCGAGGGTCAAATTGTATCTCTCAGGCATGATGATGCTTTTCTGTGGACAAACTGTATATCGCAAAACTCCGGGTACTGCTTGCTAGTCATGGAACATTGGAAACACAATCTTGATCCCACCAGTCCAGGAACCCGCAATTGAAAAAATGTCTAAGTATGAAATAGGGATACACAGTAAATGTACAATGTCATGGAAATATAGCTAACTTGGGGCTAAGTATTGAAAGGAACGACGAACAACTGGGCTCGTGACGGGGCATTCCATTGGACAAATTGTATATCGCGAAACTCCAAGAATTGTTTGCAAGTTGCGGAAGATTCCAAACACAATTTTGAGGCCGTCAATACGGGAACCCGCAATCAAAAAAGTGTCCAAGTATGGAATAGGGAAACGCTGGCACAGACTTGTTTTCACTAATATATTGAAATTTTACCTGGAAAGATCTTCTTTGCATGTTTCTTGACAAGTTCTGTAGGGATGGTTAGTCCTCGAGACTTCGTCTTATTAATGACAATCCTTACGGTTGTTGCATGATGGCCTTTTAGTATTAAACCTTTGGTGTTGCATATTTGGAAAGAAGTACGAGGATGGCCGGAATAGGAAAAGTGACTAAGATTTGGAGATTTTGTGAACCCGTCAACACGAGGATCCAAAATAGGGTGACAAGGTCTCCCCAGAAGACATGAGGCCCCGACGATCAAATTGTATCACTCATAACATCTGAATGCATAATATGTAACACGAAAGAGGGGACGATGTCGGAATCCAGTAGTCAATTTGTATATTGCGAAGGGCCAGATGCCAACTGTTTTGTACCAGTGTGTTCAGTTGTCACTAGTAAGAGCATAACTAATGTATATTAGGAAGGATAGGAAGTTAATGGGGATGGAAGGCAGTGACAGATACTTTGAAACATTTTTGAATCATGGTAGAGTGAAGCTTGAAAGTTCGAGGAGTCCACGGTGGAATTGTAGATCACATAATTTTTGAGTGCAAGATGTATATCACAGAACAAGAAGCAGCAGAGTTTGAAAGCGCCAACCTGGAAACCGCGGCCATAAAATTGGCTAAGTATGGAAAGGAACAACGGTCGGTCAGATTCATCATGTGAGGATATAGATGGAGATGAAGATATGTCAGCCTACCAATGCTAGAACCCGTGATCATAGAAAGGTGACTAAGTATATAACTAGAAAGAGATAATACACAGGAAGAAGAAAATGGAAAAAGGGCCAAGGATTCCATGGTGGAATTGCATATCACAGAAATTTTGAGTGCAAGATGTATATCACGGAACAAGAAGCAGCAGAGTTCGAAAGCAGTAACTCGACAACTGCGGGAACAAAATTGGCTAAGTATGGAAAGGAACAACAATCGATCGGATTTGTCATGTGAGGATATATATGGAGATGAAGATATGTCATCCTGCCAACATTGGAACCCGTGATCATAGAAAGGAGACTAAGTATATAACCAGAAAGTGATAATATACAGGAAGAAGAAAAGGAAAAAAGGGCCAAGGAGTCAATGGTGGAATTGTAGATCACAAAAAATTTGAGTGCAATATGTATATCACGGAACAAGAAGCAGCAGAGTTCAAAAGTGCCAATCTGGCAACCGCGGGCATAAAATTGGCTAAGTATGGAAAGGAAGAATGGTCGATCATATTTTTCATGTGATAATATAGATCGAGATGAAGATATTTCAGCCCGCCAACGCTGGAACCCGCGATCATAGAAAGGATACTAAGTATATAACTAGAAAGCAATAATACACGGGAATAAGACAAGGGGAAAAGGGCTAAGTATCTCACAGAAGAACATCTATTGTTCATTTATTAATGTCAATCATTTAGAGCCCCTGGTGAGTTCTCACTAGTAAAAGCATAAATTGCATATCACAGAAGTTCTTTGGGTGCAAGATGTATATGACGGAACAAGGGACATAAGTGTTGGATATAGCAAACCCGGGACCTAGTGATTAAATAATTGGCTAAGTATTGAAAGGGATTGCGGTCAGTCGGGCTCATAGTGTGAAGATATAGATAAAGAGTTGCCAATTTGAAAATCCAGGAGGCAGTGATCATATAGATGTGACTAAATATAGAACCACAAAGGCATAATAGAGGGGGAGAAAAGAGGAAAAATTAAGAGAAAGTGTTTATAATTCCAATAGTATTCATATTAATATATATTAATAGATTATTTCTGGTCCAAATGCAGATCATCTTCCAATTTGCAGGATCCTGTTTGGTTCGCAAATTTTGTTGAAATCCATAAGAAACATCTATTGTTTGTTTATTAATTCCAATCCTTTCGAACCCCTGGTGAGTTCTCACTAGTAAAAGCATAAATTGTAGATCACGAAAGTTTTTTAGGTGCAAGATGTATATGATGGAACATGGGGCATAAGTGTTGGATACCGTAAACCCGGGACCCGGTGATCAAATAATTGGCTAAGTATTGAAAGGGACTGCGGTCGGTCGGGCTCATGGTGTGAAGATATAGATAAAGAGTTGCCAATTTGTGAATCCATGAGGCCGTGATCATATAGATGTGACTAAATATAGAACCACAAAGGGATAATAGAGGGGGAGAAAAGAGGAAAAATTAAGAGTGTTTTTACATTCCAGCGAAAAAATTGTATATTGCAGAACTCCAGGCACTGTTTGCAACTCGTGGAAGATTTGAAACACAATTTTGAGGCCGTCAATCCGGGAACCTGCAATTGAGAAAGTGTCCAAGTATGGTACATGGAAACGCTGGCCGGGACTTGTTTTCGCTAATATATTTGCAAGATCTTCTTTGCATGTTTATGGACAAGTTCTGTAGGGATGGTTGGCTCTCGAGACTTTTTCTTATTAATGATGATATTTACGTTTGTTTCATGATGTCATTTCAGTATTAAACCTTTGGTGTTGCATATCTATAAAGAAGTACAAGGATGGGTAGAACATGAAGCAATGACTAGGAGTTGGAGATTTCGTGAACCCGCCAATGCGAGGATCCGAAATACAGTGACAAGGTCTCCCCAGAAGACGTGAGTTCCCGAAGGCCAAATTGTATAGATCAGAACATTTGAATGCATAATGTGTAGCATGGAAGAGGGGACAATGTCGGAGTCCGGTAGTCAATTTGTATATGGCAAAGGACCGGGTGCCAATTATTTCATACCAGTGTGTTCAGTTGTCACTAGTAAGAGCATAGTTAATGTATATTAGGAAGGATGCGAAGTTAGTGGGGATGGAAGGCAACGACATATACTTTGAGCGAAGTTAATGTATTTGAGGAGCCTGTGGTGGAATTGTAGATCATGGAAGTTTTGAGTGCAAGATGTATATCACGGAAAAATAAGTAGTCGAGTTTGTAAGCGCCAACCTGGCAATCGTGGCCATAAAATTGGCTAAGTATGGAAAGGAATAGCGGTCGGTCGGATTCGTCATGTGGGGATATAGATGGAGATGAAGATATGTCAGCCTGCTAACCCTAGAACCAAATATCATATAAAGGTGACTAAGTATATAACCAGAAAGTGATAATGGACGGGAAGAAGAAAAGGTGAGTTCATATGCGCCAACCCGACAACCATGGCCATAAAATTGACTAAGTATGGAAAGGAACAACGATCGGTTGGATTCATCATGTGAGGATATAGATGGAGATGGAGATGAAGATATGTCAACCCACCAACCCTAGAACCCATGATCATAGAAAGGTGACTAAGTATATAACCAAAAAGCGATAATGGATGGGAAGAAGAAAAGGGGAAAAGGGATAAGTATATGATAGTAGAAAATCCATTTTTTGTTTATTAATGCCAATATTTTTGAACCCTTGTTGAGTTCTCACTAGTAAAAGAATAAATTGCATATCACGAAAGTTCTTTGGCTGCAAGATGTATATGACGGAAAAAGGGACATAGGTGTTGGATACCGTCAACCCGAGACTTGGTGGCCAGATAATTGCCTAAGTATTGGCCAAGAGAAAGTTTTGATATTTATTTCCATAGTATTCATATTAATATATATTAATAGATTATTTATGTTTCAAATGCAAATAATTTCCCAATTTGTAGGATGTTGTTCAGTTTGCAAATTTCATTGAAACCACAGAAATTTTGAGTGCAAGATGTATATAACACAACAAGAAGCAGTAGAGTTCGAAAGCGCCAACCCAGCAACCGCAGCCATAAAATTGGCTAAGTATGGAAAGGAACAATAGTCAGTCAAATTCGTCATGTGAGGATATAGATGGAGATGAAGATATGTCAGCCCGCCAACCCTAGAACCCACGATCATAGAAAGGTGACTAAGTATATAACCATAAAGTGATAATAGATGGGAAGAAGAAAAGGGGAAAATGGCTAAGTATCTCACAGAAGAAAATCTATTGTTCCTTTATTAATGCCAATCTTTTCAAACCCCTGGTGATTTCTCAGTAGTTAAATCATAAATTGCAGATCACAGAAGTTCTTTGGCGGCAAGATGTATATGACAAAATAGGGGACATAGGTGTTGGATTCCACAAACTCAGGACCCGGTGGCCAGATAATTGTCTAAGTTTTGGCCAATAGATTTTTTTATATTTATTCCAATAGTACTCATATTAGTATATATGAACGGATATTATCAAATAGAAAAAGCTGCAATATATGCAAGATATTGAACATGAACATGGCATCAACACTTGAGTTGCCTTGTTGTAATAGTCATTAATTCATTCTATTTACAGTACCCGAAGAATGAAAGTAGGACGGGTCCTCCAATTTCTTTCTTTAAGTATAGGGTGGGCACCATGTAAATATGGCCTATGACAAATTATTCTTCCATGAAAAATGTAAGGAATGAATAGAGTAGCCTTTATTTAAATTGAAGTACTGGGCAGTAGAAAGAAAAGATTATTATCCATGTTTAACGACACACAGAAAAAGGTACAAAATAAAATGAAAAAGTAATCCCAGAGATTGGAAAACACCATAAAAAAAAATGAAAATATTCTATATTCAAATAAGATGGGTTACAAAATACAACTACGATTATTTGCCACGATGACTGTGATTTGGCCTGTCGTCGACCAATAAAAAATATGCACAATAATGAAGCTTGTTGACAATCTTCTTGACGATCAAATGCTTGATTCGTAAAAAACAACGAGTTGAATATCAATTTTGGGTCTTGGACTTCATTGGTGCTGCCAACTAGATCTATCCCAGTTTTTTAATAACTTGTCTCTTCTAGATATGGCCTGCTTGCATTGGCTGGTTATTCAACATTCCACTCTTTGTTAAGTATTAATTTCCCTCTACTATCGAAAACTTGGGGTTTAAGGTTCCTTCCTTGTAATGTTCCTAACCATTGACATCCGAGACAACTTAGAAATGTGATTCAGGCCCAATTCAAAGTCGAGGGAGACATTTTATGTGACGTCAGTTCTGGGGGAAACAAATCCTATTAGACAACAAAAGCCAAGAAAAAAAAAAAATCAAGTATGTTGTGACTGTTATTCTCCCTGTATTCAATCATTTGTTTAGTTGAAAATCCTGTCTGAAGATTTGTATGTTGAACTTCTTTGTTTTATTACAGTAAATAGGAAGGAAAGACCAAGCTAGCTACAAAATGTTCTTCTGTTGAAGTACATCACTTATTCCGATAGCACAGGTCTGGCAAGTGTATAAAATGTTGCAGATCGCATCAGAATATATCTTTTGTCGTAGGGGTGGCAAACATGGAGACCCATAGAAAGTTCTGGAATGTTCGGAAGTGACGCCAATTATTAATCCATGACTGAATACACTTAGTAGGAAATTATAAAATTGGATAGCAACGAACGTGAGAAACTATATGGGAATTTGAATCAATATTCTGAAATTACATAACGTTTAATGCCAAAGTTGTAACATAATTGACAGACAGCCAGTTTCTATGCCAAATAGTGTTGAGCGACCTTTGGATGCAGCAAGAGAGTCGACATACAATCAACTTTCGATCCAAGTAGTTTCAGCTTCAGGCATCCACATAGGCAGTGACCCTAGGCTCCAGATAGCTTCGACCTCGGACATTGACATTGGCGGTGGCAATGGGAACAGTGCTACTGACTACACTGCGACAATGTGGTGAACAAGTAGGGATGTCATTGTCAAAGAACTTAAACTGTAGGATTGTCAGACCTACAAAGAACATCGACTTTAGTGTTTCTTTCTCATGAAATATACAATGTTGGTTTGAGTCCATAAATATTTGGACATTGGGTGTCCTGTGCGATAATGACCTTGACATTAGGAACATACTAGATGTTAGCACTTAAACTTGTCTTGTTCTCATGGATTGTGGTCTTGGTCGAGACCTGAGTTCTTATTTTCCTTTTCCCTCTTTTTACAGATCCGATAATAGTTTTTTCCCTCCTCGGTGTATATTACCTTTGTCTATTTCCCTTGTGTCGACTATTTTCCCTGACAAGATGTGCTCGAAAGAAATCAGTCCCAGGATTCTCTGTTCTCCCAGAGTCTAATAGCTTCTCCCTTTTCCCCATCTCTGAACCTTCACCTTCCTAGTCTTAAGTCTAGGATACCAAACCTCCATTTTCTCTTTTTGAAACACCAAGAAAGATTGAACAGTGACACAAGTCAAGAGAGCGTCCAAAGATCTGTTTTCAATGGAAAGGATATAATGATCGAGCAGATCAACGGCTATCGGGTGATCGACAATCACAGAGTCACACAGGGGTTAGCGTCATGAAAAGTCACGATTTTGCGAGTTGGGAGAGTGAGGGAGCAGAGTCATTAGAACTTACGAAGACAAGATTGTTGAAGTCTCGAAGCTCAGGATAATAGAGAGTCATCCAATCTCGTGGCGATAAGTGGCGGCAGATCAAGCTTTTCGGGAATCGTCATTTCGGTTTTTTTGTCAGTGCTCACACCGAGAGCCCGATGCCCCAAAACGCGAAACATGAAATGCGAAGATATCGGGGATAGGCCCATGCTCTTAACTGGTGACCATATGGACGAGGGGTAAGGGAGGCACCAACACGATGTATCCCCCTTCGCGATTTCAGTAATCAGGATTCTCGAGGCTGAGGAGTTCACTCCTTCCCATCGTTGATGCTTGAAATTCGTGAAGCACCTTTGGTTTTGGGGCAAGGTCACAACCCGCTGTCATATGAAGAGTAGGGCCAAAAGAAAGATAGGCGCACATTCATTCCACAGATGGCTGAGAGTCGGTTAAGAAAGTCATCCTGGCCGTCAATTCCAAGGGAAAGTCGAGCCGTTCATTTGGAAAGGGTGATTTCGCAACATCGGGTATTGGGGGTCCTGGACACGACATGAGGGAATCCCCAAAAGGAAAATTCCAAAGAATCTTTAAAGACAGGTGCAGGGTCATGACCTTGGGTTACATTGAGGGAAGAGCCAAAATAAAAGGAGGCTACCTTTCGAGCCTTGGATAGCTAGTACGTGGTCGTCCCCTGTACATGAAGCCTCGGCCATCCACCATGAATGAACGTAGTAAATGAAAACTGAGCAGGTGGTTGAAAACTCAGCTCAATCCATAAATGAAAGGCATGGGGAAAGGTCTGGAGCAGTCAGCCCTATTGGGTATGTGTTATATTCTTTGCATGTGTGTGTGTGTGGGTGCGTCAGATACGACGACTGCTGTATCATCCGCTAAGAAGCTGTATCATCTTAGGATGGAAGATGGGGATTCTGTGACAGAACATTTAAATGCCTTTAATACTCTGGTAAGTCAACTTGGATCTGTTAATATTACGATTGCAGAAGAAGATAAGTGTATTACTTTGTTATGTTCTTTGCCAGACTCTTGGGATAATCTAGTTGTAGCAAT